>JAZHYW010043769.1:0-26522 GCA_037355805.1 Ixodes ricinus | reverse complement strand
GTGCGTGCGTGTGTGTGTGTGTGTGTGTAAGAAGAGAGTTTCCGATCTAAGTTGTAAATACTGAGAGTAGCGAAGGAAGAAGAAGGCTGTAATATACTTGATAGTCCAGCGGCTGTAAATTTTCTGTGTTCATCACTGTTCAGCTGGCAGCACCCAAGAATATGATCCAACTAGCTCAGCTCCAACCAGTAGTAGGATCTACGTTACACCAAAATAAAAGGAATGCGTTACCATTACCGATTAAAAGTAACGCACGTTACTTTTACGTTACTTTTGAGATTAGGAATTAACGCGTTTTACTCTTTGGATGTTACAGGTACGCATAAGTGACATATTTCAGGAAAGATTATGTCCATCCAGAAACTGAACATAATTATACCTTATCTCTTTTACGGTTCCACCTAAATACCCGAAAGAAAAAAACGCAAAAAACCCGCAAAATATATATATGGCTTGGCTTCTAAAAACGCGAATAAAGTGTAATGTTTTTAAGTCTTGTTAAGAAAAATTAATCAGTAACGAACTAGGTTACCCGTTAGTCGAAATAAGTAACGTAAGTACGTTACCCGTTATTGATTTGGGAAAGTAACGAATGCGTCGCAACGTTACTGGAAAAAGTAACGCGGTTCCGGTAACGTCGTTACTTGTAGCGCGTTGCCGCCAATACTGGGTGAGACTTATACCATTTGAGAGATACACTTATCCACTCAAACTTTCCCGGAGTCAAAATAAAATAATACGTAACGTTATAAACAAACTCCGTTAAAAAAAAAAAGATTGCACCGTTCTCGGATGTTTGATGACTGGCAAAAATCGAAACCTGTTAAAATTAGTGCTGTGCCCAGATTAAAGGGCCACTCCGGTTAAAAATAGAACAACATTAAATTACTCATTTCGCTTTAGTGGCACGAAATATGATCACAGCCGAAATATTGCGTGCAAGTGAAGCCGCGCACTCCGCTAAAGCCGATATTAGAGACGCGACCAGCTGTTGTTTACTACCAGCGGGTTAGATGTTAGTCAAGCAACACTGGGCTACGACGTAACGTTGGTGCTTTGGTTTGTCGACAAAAACAGCGCACAAAAGACGGGCCAGAAAGTAGAAGACGGACACAGGACATACGCTGTCCGTCTTCTACTTTGTGTCCCGTCTTCTTTGCGCTGTTTTTCACTATGTCGTTCAACGAACCAGCCCAGCAAGCTACCCTGGTACAGTGCTTTGGTTCTTCTCCCATGCCTTTCCTTCGTTGTGTGATTAAAACTGCTGCCCGCGTTTTCTTCTTCTTTTTTTTGCGTTTTGGCGGTTTCCACAAACCTCTAGTGTATCCTTTCTTGTATATTAGTGCTCATGTGCGTAAACTCATTCAAACAGTACTGTCTTACACTGCGCCGCAGCATGAACGCGCCAAATGCTAGCTATGACCCCAGAAAATAGCGTATTCTGAGCGGAGAATGAAGGTCTCTACACCACGCGACACGCAAGAGCGCCCGCCGTATGAATCACGATACAGCCAACTACCCCATCACGCAAACTCTTGTACATAGCAGGCACGTAGCCAGGGGGTGGCCCATGGGGCCCCCCCCCTCCCCCCCCCCCCCCCCCGAAATCTTCTATTTTGCTGGGACCTCCTCCTCCCCCCCTCCCCCTCATACAACATTTTGTCATGTGCGGCCCCCTCCCGAAACTAAAATTCTGGCTACGTGCCTGGTACATAGTACACAAGTCCGGGAGCACCCACCTGCAAACAGCCGTACAGCGTGTGAAACTCACGCCGCTGAGTGGTATGCCATGCTACAGTATTAACTTCTTCAAATCAAAGCAAATCGTTGCGTGTATGTTTATACAGCCGGAAGTTGGTCTGCCTGCCTCAGTGGGCGTCTGGTGTCTCAGCTGTAGATGAGCAATTTAGCCAGTGCGGTACAACCGCTAACCTGGGGTTTTCAACCTGCACCACGCAGTAGTGATCCACGACCGCACGCCGATACGATACTCATCCAGATCGAAACGGGCAGGGGTGGGGATTTTTTGTTTGAAAATGCCTTTAATAATAATAAGATGAAAGAAACACAAGGGCCAGGTTAGATGGGCTTAAGCCGTCGGTGCTGTCCTGGGATGGGGGATGGGGATTAAATGAAGTGAGTCAGGTGAGCCTCCTTAATGAACCGAAGGAGGGAGTCGAATAATTCTTTTCGATGCTTTGGTGAGCCGGATGGTCTGGTCCATTCCGCCAAGCTCTTGGGTCTTTGATCCTCGGGAATGGTCTGTAAAATTTCTTCATTTTTCTCAGAAATGTTCATACAGTCCCAGAAAACGTGATTTTCTGAGGCCACGACCTTGCAGTGTCGGCAGAGGCTTTCGTCCATGTCGTCTGCGGGGTCTGCGTTTTCTTCGTTGTAACTTTTCAGTCGTTGTTAATTCCAAGCGTACATTGCAGTACGTTTAGGTACCATGGCGGTTCCCGTGCGTAGTCGCCTGAAGCAGACCCTGTGCCATCGGGAGTAGGGTCCATCCGGCAAAGGGTTTGAGTTCTGTTTTCTGAGCGCATGGAGCCTCTCTCGGCGCTCTGTCCGCTCATCGTCCTTGAGGGCCGTAGGGTCTTGTCTTTCCGAGGAGCACGTGAGGCCACCATAGCCGGGATCAGAGGAAGGAGAAGAGAGCATGACCCGTGCTGCGGCATGTGCTGCCTCGTTCCCAGGAATGTTTTGGCGGCCTGGGATCCATCTCACACTAGGCTTTGTTTTTCTGTTCATGACGTGTGCTTTGATGGCCTTTGCAGTCTTGTTAGAAGTGGATGGGTTCCTGTATTCTTCATATGCGGCCTTAGAGTCCGTGTAGACGACTTGTTGAGGGTCCGAGCCTTCAACCGCCATAAGAATAGCCTTGAGTTCAGCTTCTCGAAAAGCAATGGACTCGCTTAGCTTTAAGAAGGCCAAGTCCCCCTTGCTGTTAACTGTCGCCAAATCTACGGCGTCTTTGGAGACGGCCGCATCCGAGTAATGAACAATCTTTCCCGATTCTACGTCGGCTTGCGCTTGTTTGAGATGGCCCCTTGCCATGCGCTTTGTCTCTGTAATGAAGGTGTCTTCCCATGGCGCGGACGCAGTTTCGTACAAATGGGGATTGAACCCAGGATCCCTTAAGGCCCTTTTATGTTTCAAACGTAGCGTAAGGTGCGTCGATGCACGAGGTGCGTGCAACGTGCAGCCATTGGAAGGGTCATGGCGGCACAGCGCAGCGCTGAGCTAGATTTCAGACGCCATGTTCTTCCCAGAAGTGGCGCGCGGCACGTCTCTCGAGCATGTCCACAACAATGAACGACGCCACTTTTCCCAGGATAGAGGGCCTTTAGGATCCCTGGGTTCTCCAGCGCGAGTTTTCGCTTCACGCGCTCCGAGCTGGTGTGCGCTGGCCCACTCGGCCACCGATCTCCTCTTCACTTTTTCCTCTTATACAATGTATACCATCGATTTTCATTTCGCGAGCAGGAAAGAGGAATATTCGCGGTGAGAAACTCGCGAGGGGCGCTTCTGTTTAACTGTAGCCTCCTCTATATACTGTCCCGCACTGTTTCAATATTTGTGGAGGACGGAGAAGCGCTTCCTGTGATTTCAGATAAAGCTTCAGGTAACTGGCAACCGTGATTTTAAGCACCAAGATGGGTAATACCCATGCCCCACGGGCAACTCGAATGCCATTTACAACGAATGACATTTGTGTGATCGGCGAATCAGCTCGCAATCTGTCGCGCGTGGATTGCGCTACACCCGGAGTGTCGCGCGCTGATTGACCGTCCGCTCAAATGTCATTCGTTGTAAATGGCATTCGAGCTGCCCGTGTGGCACGGGTATAAGTGTCTTTACTCTGAAGCGTAGCTCATTTAGTGGTTCTAAGCTACGCTTAGAGTTTCGGCACTCTTTTCCCCGATATTGTTTTCGGCGCCGCCATCTTGGTGCTCAGTACAGAGCAGACGCAACTGCCGATCGTCATGATTCGAAAGTGCGACTTCCTCAGCATTAGATGCGGTGTTAAGAAGCTAATGTAATATTGCTTCGGTCTGTCGCGAACTGTTTCAACATTTGTGGAGGACAGAGAAGCCTTTCCTGTGATTTCAAATAAAGCTTCAAATAACTTGCAACCATGATTTTAAGCATCAAGATGGGTAATTGTCGTTACTCTGAAGCGTAGCTTATTTAATGTCTCTACCTGCATCGCTGTTCGCGGCGAGCAAAATTGTTATGTGTATGTTTATACAGCCGGAAGTTAGTCTGTTTCGGTGGGCGTCTGGTGTCTCAGCTGTAGATGAGCAATTTAGCCAGTGCGGTACAACCGCTAGCTTGAGGTCTTTAACGTGCACCACGCAGTAGTGAAACAGGACCGCACGTCGGTACGATGCTCATCCAGGTCGACAAGGGCAGGGGTGGGGATTGAACTCAGGATTTCTGGGCTCTGCAGCGCGAGCTTTCGCTCCACGTGCTCTGAGCTGCGGTGCGTTACAACCTCCGACCACCCCCCATCCCTCTCTAGTAGATAGTTTGGGTTTCGCCGTCGACGCCCGAAACCGAACGTTCAGCCATGATATTTACTATACTTCTTACCGCCAGCGAGCCGATTCGCCGATGCGTTCTGAGCAGCGGGTGCGGCCCTGATAGTGGCTAAACGCGGCGTGTCGCCGGCGAGTGAATCGCCGTCCGGAGTCGCGCTTGCAGCATAGCGGTACCGCGGTGCGATGAATCGAGCTCCCTGGCCCAGCGGCGGTTCAAAGTAAAGGTGCTTTCCAACACCCCCCTGACGTGAAAAATAAACTAAGGCTCTAATACTGCTTGCATATGGCAAAACTAGAATTACTCACGCATCGCAGACCCAGCCTCGTACGGCTGTTCTACGACCATCATCCAGATGACAGCCATTTTGATAGGCGCTAGTGCGCCCCCTATAGGTCGCGAAAGTTGGGGATATCGAGAAAAGAAGACACTCGTAATTCAGGTACACTGATTGAGCGGTCTTCATTCACAATCAGTGACGTGCAATCTCAAATTTTAATATATTGACCGGAGTTGCCTTTTAAGAATTATTCATTGCGTCATAGTGGCGAGCTTTAACAGCTTCATTAATTAATTGTTCGGGTGATTCGAATTTATGAGGACACTTCTAAGTTATAAATATAATAATTTAGAATAAGTGAACATCACTGGAACGGAGCAAGTTTTAACTGAGTTTTCTTATTTACTGGTTTGATTCATATATATTAAAATTCCATTCATGGCAGAAGACGATGCATGTACATAAATAAATGTATACATCTTGTATCGTTGACGTTTTAGATAGTACTTTCTGCCGCTAGAAGTGATCCTAGGTGATCCATATTTTGACGCACATTTAGGGGCGAAAAGAACAAGTTGGAGGTTCCGGACTTGAAAAACATGGCGCCCCTAGGAAACAAAGGTTCCTCGTGATTGCAGTTTTTCTGTCGAGCTTCACAGCAGTCGAAGATCACGTATACAGCGACCTTATAGAAGGGTCTCCCTTTAATCGATTCGTCACTTCAAGAATCTATTTGGCGATTAATGCATGAATTTACCGAACGGTAGGTTCGGTCAATTCATGCATTAAGGTTCGGGCATGAATTTCACCGAACGGCGTGGGGTCCCTTCAACAGTTTTCTTTGAAAACTTTGGGACCCCTGCCTGTACATCCTTTGTATTAACAATTGTTCTATAAACAGAATGCGTGGCTTCGACTCTGAAAAATCAATCACCTGAGTTCACGGCTCTCTTGAAAGTGACCGCGCGCAGACTCTTTTCCTAACCCCATCGAGCAACGTTGATGGTCACAATTTTTGGGTGCGTTTTGATTGGACCGGAGTACTCGCCGAACGCTGGCGCAAACTTCGTCTCCAATATCCCACGCAAAGGCGGACTCATGGAACGCGTCCATTGGTTCCAGTAAAGAAATGAAATCCTAATTTAACTCGTATACACAACCGCAGTCTGTAAAACCTAAGCGAAATCCACGCGCCTTGTTGTGGTGCCCAGCCTCGTCCTAGCTCCGAATGCAGTCGTCAGTCCGCCAATTTTATGCAAGACGTTCCGCGTGACCCCATTGCTTCGTTGCGCGTCCGCGAGACAGCTTCCGCGACCTCCGGAGACGGGCATGGCCTAGTCAAGGAAAACCAGTCCTCGAAGCTGCCTTTCTATAAAGCGGATTCCAAATCTGAGATCGAAAAACAGCGCCTAAGGTGGGCTTGTGCATTCGAAGAGGTGCCACCCAGGGCGGGCATCTCCAGGCGGTCCGGACAAGTGCCACAATCTAAACACCTTTCTAATAGAGAGTTTTAGAACACGGGGCCTCGACGCTTTGGATTCACCATGCCGCCTGGGCGTCCTTCTGCGCATGCGCTGAAGTTCAACGCATGCTCTGTGCGACGCCCCAAGCTGGTCGGGAGAACCCAAAGCGTTTCGGATATAATAGCTGAGTCTCGACTTGTTCGCACCTTCGCACAGGTGCAGAAAAGTGTAGGGCTTCTGGTCTTATCTCAACACACATACCGGAAATACACTGGTCTACACCTTTTCGCACTGGCGCAGGAGGTGCGAGTCAATTGGAATTACAATTACTTGTTTGCAATCCACAACCCCGCGTGCAACCAGTCCATCACGAGCGCATTCGTGGCTTCGCAAGAGAGTGAAACCACGCGCCATATACACCGTCTCTCGATCTCTGATTAGGTGCGCGCCTGCTCAAGGAAGGGCGATTTTCAGAGGCGTATGCTCCGCAACGAGCTCACATTATTACGGCTGCTAAGACCGGCAATCTTCATGCGGTGCTGAATCCACGTTGCAAAAGAACTGTGGAAGCTCGTTATCAAGACGCGCTCATAAGTCGCGCACAGCTATGGCCGCCACAGAATACTCCTTATTGGCGACGTGTGCGATCAAAAGCGTCGCTGTGGTCTGCCTTCTCGATTGGCTGAATGCCGACATGACGTCAGCAAAGAATTTCTCATCGATTGAAATAAGACAAATGTAAAAACTTCAATTTTGACGATGTTGGTAGTGTTGGTTTCAGAGCGCAATGATTTCAATCTTCCACCATGGTCATTACAAACACCCTCGAACTTGTTCGCAAGGTATATGACGTCACGAGAGGGAACCATAGGAGGGCGCCACCCAAACACCTCGCCGCTGATAGGGGTTGTTCACCGGACGCCATATTTGTACGTGCTGTTTAGAGCGCATGCTCAGAACAAGCTCACGTCAACAGGTTTCTAAGATCGGCACTCTTGATGGTGCGGAATGAACGTTGCGAAAGAACTGTGGAAGCTCTCCGTCAGCACGCGCTCAACAATCGCACACACAGCTATGGCCGCCAGTGAATACTTTCTATTACACTGTACTTTCTATAGAGGGTATTCATGAGACGCCATATTTAAGGGCGATGTTTAGAGCGCATGCTCAGAACGAGCTCACATTAATAGGCTGCTAAGACCGGAAATCTTGATGGTGCAGAATGCACGTTGCAAAATGATTATGGAAGCGCGCCATCAGTACGCGCTCAGCAGTCGCGCACACGGCAATGGCCGCCAGTGAGTACCCTGCACAGGGCTGTAGCTCAAGTTTGTGCAGTGGTCCTCTGGCGAGCAAACTCAAATACTCTCTGGCGCGTTTTGGTTTGCTCGGTATTGAACTTTTCCACGCTGCACACGAACGCTAAGCTAGCAGAATTTGATTGGTGAGTAAAAATTTCGTGAAAAAAGACAACAAGAAAATGAGCTAAAAGATGAACACTCCTATCTTTTTGTTTTGTTTACAAGCCTGAACAGATGTTGACGCAGGCTTGCAAATGACCGTAGCCGGAGCATGATCGACCGCTGCAGTGGCGCTTTCTACTCCATTACAGGGGGCGCGTCCTACGGGCGCACTAGCGCCCCCTGGCCGAGAGAAACAGGCCCATAGGCCAACATACTGTTTTGCTAACACACGAGGTGTGGGCACTGCGCACGCGCAGGAACCATATTCGCGTCTTCTAGTGGTATTGACCAAGCGTATACCAACATCAAGAATCGAAACGTGGCCAGGAGCTCTTCCTTGTACCGATTAATATTGGGAGAAAGTGCTTTTCGTGCATTCATTGTTTGGCCATGCAGTGGAATTTGATTGAACAGGTAGCGCCACCTTAGACTCTAGGAAATAAGGGGCGTATGAGGATACACCCCTTGTCCCTGTATGTAACACCCCAAAACAACATTCGACGCTCAGTCCACAGACGTCGAACCGACGATAGTCAATGTTAAAAGCGGCTTGATAGTCGACCGATACAACATAGCTAATGTACGCATTAAAGATTACAGTAAGGCAATCAAGGTATTTTGGGCCCTGCTGCAAAACCTCAGTGTTTTTGTTCTCTAGTCTCTGATAAGCACATGAGCTATTTAGTACGTTATATACAACATCTATCAAGCCGCTCGTAAAATTGGTTATCGCCAGCTCGACGTCAGCGAACTGAACGTCCAAATGTAGTTTTGGGGTGTTATATATGGGACAAGGGGTGTACTCCTATACACCCCCTATTTCTAAGAGTGTGCGCTAGATTAGAGTGAACAAATAACACCACGCAATGAAGTTTGGTTTGACAAGCGGCGCCATCTTATGGAAAATTTTGCAACTCTGAGACGGCCCGCGGCCGCGTATATTGGACCTGATCTCGAGTTCGAATCTCCGAGCGCCGTTCCAAACTCAAAAAAAGAAAGTGTCGATTTAACTCTTTTTGGAGTGTAAATGGCTTGTCACAGAATCCACTCTTTTAAAGAGTAACTATAACTCTTCGGAGGCAAGTGTATGTTTAACTCTCCCATACAAGTGTTCACTTAACTCTTCTATAGAGAGTAACTCCAATACTTTTGAGAGAGTCAGGGTTACTCTTTTGATGTGTAAGTGTAAGAGTTAACTTCACTCCTTTGTGTAGAGTAACTATAACTCCATGAGAAGTGTTGCCTAAACTCTTTGATGAGAGTAAATTTCACTCCTTTGTGTAGAGTGACTATAACTCTATCAGAAGTGTTGCCAAAACTCCTTGTTGACGAGTGAAGGATGCTCTCCAGGGAGAGTTACCTTCATTCCTTCGTGTAGAGTAACTACAACTCTATTAGATTGTTGCCTGGACTCTGTATTCAAGAGTTACGCGTACTCACCAGGAAGAGTTACCCTCACCATTTCGTGTAGAGTAACTACAACTCTATTAGAAGTGTTGCCTAAACTCTGTATGCAAGAGTTAAACATGTTCTCCGGGAAGAGTTGAATTCACTCGTTTGTGGAGAGTAACTAAAACTCCATTAGAAGTGTTGCCCGAACTCTGTATTTAAGAGTTAAGCACGCTCTCCAGGAAGAGTTGTTATATCCTTTTTGTGGAGTAAATGCAACTCCATTAGAAGTGTTGCCTACAGTCCGTATTAAAGAGTTAACTATGCTCTGTAGCAAGAGTTAATGTCACATAACAGCACACTAGAGCAGTTTGTATGACCCCTCCTTAGAGAGTACTTAACTCTTTAATACAGAGTTTAGGCAACACTTGGAATGGGGCTGTAATTACTCTACAGAAAAATTGTGTACAGTAAGTACAGCCCCATTTGATGTGTTGCCTAAACTCTGCATAAAAAATTAGCACCCTCTTAAGGAAGGGGTCACACAAGCTCCGCTCAATTATACAGTTAAATGTGGTTTTTATTGTGTTGTTGAGTGTAAGTTAACCCAGTGAAAAGTAACGTAGGCGCCTGAAAACAGAATTAGAAGAACGGAAGTGTAAAATTGGCTTTGTTGGTAAAAAAAAACTTGCTGAAAAAAATTTAAAAAGTAACTTTTTTAGCAATTGACATTTTTAGCCTGTTGAAGTGCGACCACTGTACTTTTCATTTTGCAATTATTCTATGGAATGTCAATACCTCCCTTGATTTCACTGTAATTTGGAATACTTTTGTCCTTATTGTAGGAGTTGTTGCGTAGGAAATGTGGAACTGCTACTGAAAATGACATAAAATATAGAGCATGAGCCTGCACAGAGGCTATAGGTTCTCATGAAAAGTCAGCATAGAAAGAAAACAGTAGAATAGAGTTTAATAAACCAAGACTTTAATTTCAGCACATGGCAAAAAAGGCAAAATGGCACACAAACCTCCTCTGGCTAACAAGTTTTTAACTTCGTGATCAAGTCTAAAGCCAAGACGGACTTTATTTTGTACTTCAAACCAATGAAGTGCCCAATCACTGTGAGTGACTGGCTTGCTTTTTGACGGTAAGAAATGTCGTGGACTCCGTGCAATGCAAGAACGAGCGCTGCACCAGCCACAATATCCGTCACCTCAAAGGAGTGGTCCTCCAACACCACAGTTATGGCACTTGAGTCCTCTTCGTTGATTCGCATCAGCGGATAGGTCGATCGGTCGTGTCCCTCCTCCTGTGAAGAATGAATGCTTAAATGTAGAGTCAGCAATATTAAAAGAGAGAAAACAGCTCGCTAAATGCCCTTAGTTAATACCAGTGCACTCATTTGCGAGACAATAGAACATTTTCGAAAATCCCAGGAGGCATTCATAGGATGCGCTCCAATAGTTGGCTGGGACTTGCTTTCTTGCCGATTGAACAAGAGTCCCAACCGAACACTAAGGCAGCACTCATTGCTAGCTCGCTCAGCCGCAACCATCCAAAACCGTCCGTATCCCTTCTGATATGAACACCTAAGAGAAAGATAAGCCACATCCCTCTCTCTCTCGCTGTATTTGTTTTCCTTTGTATGCAATGGCAGCCATAAGCGATTGCATTTATTTATGGCATCCCCAAGTTTGCACCCCATCGGAAGAAGGGGGCAAGGGGCGGGGGCAGTTCCCCCCCCCACTTCTCCCTGACTTTTGGAACAATTATAGCAGGCAATATGAGAGAGGGGGACAGAGTTTAGCTTCCCTGCACATCACCCCTCCACATTCCAAACAGTAGCAAATCAGCTGGCCTCTGCCCATAGCGGTGAAAGACATAGCTCTATATAGACTAGACTGAGAGGTGGGATGATGCAATTTCTTAACATCTGCATTTGTCCAAGTGGCATGCAATATGTTAGGAAGATTTTTATAGATAAATTAGTGTGAACAACCTATTGGGTTTCAGTGCTGACTGCCGTATATTATAGTTTATTTCACAACTTTAGAAAGGATGCTAGCGAATGCAAGTAACATCTAAGTTTGGGGAGACCATTCATTAAATATTGTAACTACAGCTCTACAAGGGGCTAATTCGCTATAAAGTACCATTGAACCTTAATAAAAAAAAACAATTATACCTACTAAAATGCACGAATTCTAAACAAACCAAAACAAGAAGAAAAAATTTAAAAGTAGCCCAAACCAAGAACATACAGGTTTAGATTGGCGAGTATTAAAATAACTGATAAATGGGCCACATGTCAAAACAGAACATGCATCTCGGCGAGCTTAAGCTCTGCCACAACCGACACTACTAGAGAGATCAGCGAGCTGCTCATGTGTGCCACTTCATCGTGCTGCTGCACGATAGATGTGGGCTCTATATTTTTTATTGCATGCGGATGAACTGGTTGCACCACTCTGAATGTAGGGGCAGGCACATGCATTGCAAGGTCGAATTTAGAGCTCTTTTTTTTTCAAATAGTATAAAGGTTAATCTATATATTGCTTAGCCCTACTCTTGCAACATCACAGCGTCCCTCAATCCTTCATCTAGACTTAAGACATGTTTATTACAATCTCGACATTTAAGTTCACACCTATATTTCTACGTTCATATAAAAGAAAAAAAGAAACAGTTTTAAGGATTGCGGTGTTTGCGGCACAGAAATATGTAGTTATAAATGTACCCATATTGCCTCCATATTATTTACAAGTTATAAATCAGACCGCTGGCCTCCCCTTCAGCTCACCAGTGTCAAATGTACAACTAAATTATCAGTCCAATAAATACCCTCTTATACAAAAAATATGACAGTTGAACGGAACATGATGCTTGAATCAAAAAATCACTCACATAAAAAAAAGAAACTTGTCGAGTAAAGACAATTACTGGCAAATACACTTGCATAGCGCGGTGACATCGCTGACACTCCACAACCACCCAACAAGCTGAATCTTGGCAAATAAGGACTACTCAACGCCCTGTGGAATTCGGCTTTGGACATATCTTCCCGGATCCAGAAGCGAGATAGACCATCCATGGAGAACTACTGTGTGAGTCCTTGCATTTTTCTCCCAAGTCTTTTCGTTCCCATCGAGGGAACAGGATTGGCGTCAGAACGGTTTTCGGTGAACTAACTTTTAATGAACAAAAGGTAAGGGCGCAAACGAGCTGGTGGTGGTTAAACATTTCGAAAAAAAACCGAGACTGGGACAATAAGGGACGGACAAACACAAAGTCTCAAACACAGCTGAATTTTATTTGACAACGAAAGGTGCTTTTATAGGCGTCAAATCCTACACAATTCAAAAGAGACGAAGGAAAGAGAGGGAGAAACCTACACAAAACAAAAGAGACGAAAGAAAGAGAGGGAGAATTGGGGAAACCCGTGCCACAAGCAGTACAACAAAAAAAAAAAAACAAGCATTACAATAGAACAGAGTAGTAGTGGGTTCGTTTATACAAAAACAAAAGCAAAGTAGAAGGACTAAAGTGCATTAGCCCCCAAGAAACCCCATAACAGGAAGGACGCAACGAACAAACGACCAGGAAACAATAAAGCGAAATGACTTAAAATCGGACTGACTTAAAATCGGACAAAGGCCTCAACACAACAATTGACAAGACGCGCACACATCAAATTTGTAGGAACTTTCTTTGTTCTTTATCTATTGTGAGGGATGGCTTATTTACCGCATTTCCATGATTCATGATTGTTATAGATTCTTTTATCAAACGCTTCCGATCATCCTTTTCTGATAAGATGACCGTTGTTGAGTCCCAGTTAGGTAGACAATTATTGCATTCAACTACATGTTTTGATACTTCCGAATAAGGATCTTTGTTTTTGACACAACGTTTGTGTTCGGTGAGACGATCGTTTATACAGCGCTTGGTCTGTCCTATGTAGCATAATCCGCAATCAAACGGGATCCTGTATACTACTCCCGACACGCAACTGACCTCTTTTTCCTTGTGTTTTTTAGTGCATCCTGCTCTGGCGGAAGCAAACGGAGTCAAACGATTCAGTCTGTAATCATTGCTGAAAACCGTGCTAATACCATACTTATTACCAATGGATTTAAGATTATGCGAAATCTGGTGAAAAAACGGAAGAACTACACGCTTTGTGGGTTGAAGAACACTTTGGCACTTTTTCTTGAGGGAGATGAGAAACAACAACTGATTGAACACGTAATCTTGAGGGTACCCAGCGGCTTTAAAACGGTCAAACAGGCGCTTGAGAGCAGACTCAATAAAGTGGGAACATGATTTTTTCAGAGCACTATTGACCAAATTGCGTACTATGCCAGCCTTTACATGTTTTGAGTGACAACTGTGAAATGGAAGGAGAGGTTTTGCATTTGGCTTGCCGTATTCCCAGCACAAACTAGATGGATGTTTCAGCTGTAGATCTAAAAATTGTAAGGTACCCCCTCTGGTCTATCTACAGAAAACTTTAATTCTGGAGAACTGTTAAGAGCAGCCTTTTCAAGTGATGCCGCTAAACCAGAATCGGTACTGCAAACCAAAAGGTCGTCGACGTATCGCCTTACAAGAACGTCGCTAGGAGAACGGTTCTGGATGATATCATGGAGCTTTAGATCTAGATAACTTAAATAAATCTCTGACAATATTGGAGCAACTGCCGAACCTATGCATATTCCACGTTTCTGAATGAAATCTCGATTATTGTGTTTGTCCGTCCCTCATTGTCCCAGTCTCGGTTTTTTTTTTTCTCGAAATGTTTAACTTTTAAGATTCACGATGTCGCCGTGCGCGACGTTTGGCAAAGAGCTGCGTCGGCCGTCGTGTCCACACCGACGAGATGCTCGTAGGGATTCTCGCCGCCACAAAGTTCAACTTTTAAGGCGAAAGCAAGCTTGTCCCATTGAGCGTAAAAACGGCGTCATTGCGCCCGATAGATGGTCCTAAAAATAGGTCATCAAGCACGCGCCGCTCACGACGCCGTCCTTCGCATCGTCCTTAAGGTCGTCCTAGACGTCGTCCTCTAGGCGTCGTTCTTTACGTCGTCCTTGGAGGTCGTCCTAAAGGTCGTCCTCTAGGCGTTGTCCTCCACGTCGTCCTAGACGTCGTCCTCTAAGCGTCGTTCTAGATGTCGTCCTTAAAGTCGTCCTAAAGGTCGTCCTCTAGGCGTTGTCCTCCACGTCGTCCTAGACGTCGTCCTCTAAGCGTCGTTCTAGATGTCGTCCTTAAAGTCGTCCTAAAGGTCGTCCTCTAGGCGTTGTCCTCCACGTCGTCCTAGACGTCGTCCTCTAAGCGTCGTTCTAGATGTCGTCCTTAAAGTCGTCCTAAAGGTCGTCCTCTAGGCGTTGTCCTCCACGTCGTCCTAGACGTCGTCCTCTAAGCGTCGTTCTAGATGTCGTCCTTAAAGTCGTCCTAAAGGTCGTCCTCTAGGCGTTGTCCTCCACGTCGTCCTAGACGTCGTCCTCTAAGCGTCGTTCTAGATGTCGTCCTTAAAGTCGTCCTAAAGGTCGTCCTTGAGATCGTCCTCGGCGTCTTCCTAGACGCCATCCCTGACGTCGTCCTAGACGCCGTACTTGGCGTCGATCTCTAGGACGTCGTCCTCGACATCGTCCTATAATCGTCCTATACGCCTAGAAACATTACTCGACAACATTTCTCCCGCGGGGCTATAAGCTCTCGCCTTCCTACCTACACGTAAGCAGTCTTAAGTACCCTCCTGTAATATATATATTTTTTTAGATATCTCGCACTTGAAGCGCTGAGCAGCACATAAAATACACCCCAAAAATATCGTCCGGGCGTCCTTAGAAGACATATTTTGCCCAAAAGGGCTGCTAACACAGACTAAAACAACTTGTCTGTAAACTGTAACTTTATACAATATATAAAACGAAAATAACAAAAAAATAAACTAAAGCAATTAAATCGTATACAAACCGGTCGGGTGAACGACACGCCATACACAGAGTTTGCTCTCCGGTTAATCCGGAGCAATGGCGGCGGGGGCGGAGCATCGCGGCATGACGTCACGTGCAGGGCATGCTATCTAAAGCTTGAGTGCATAGCACTGCGCAAGCGCGTAACTGCTGAGCAAAGCGACGCCCCAGGCTGTTTGGGGCATCCAAAGCTGCTCCCTATTCTAAAAGCTCTCATTGTCGGCCACCGGTCCCCCAACCGAGTGGTAATTATTTCATTCTCAAACAGCTGCTGAAAGCCAGGCATACACACTGCTGATGCTAAGCGAAGGTAAGAGAGCAGCTGGCGACGACCCGCGTACTCTGCCGTTTTTCCCCGATGGCGAAACAAAAACACTTGCATAAGCTGCAGCGTCGTGTTTGGGACTTCAGCGAGATTGCTCATTACGTACCATACTTCGGTCGTGGTCGCCAAGGCAGTTTCCAACTAGATTTTGTGGGTTGAAAACTCCTTTGAAAAATATATCGAATTTTGAAAGCTCTCAACTTAAAAACAGCCAAAACCATGAAACATATGTACTTGTACGACCGCCACAGATAATGCTTTTCGCAGGCTGTGAAAATAATTAGTGAAAAGACGGTGAGAGTGCAGGCGAGCTGGTGGTAGCTAATCATGTTGTATTACACCTGAGACTGCGGTGGATGAAATTGGAAGAACTTTCAGTTCCTTCTACTGAAAGTTCTTCCAATTTCATCCACCGCAGTCTCAGGTAATACAACATGATGTGAAAATAAATTTTACGTGCGGCATAAATAATCCTGGTTTTGCGGCCCCTCAATTCGTTTTCAATAATATGTTCTCGTTAAACTTTTTGGTGTCAAATGTAGAGCTCACTAAATTCGTCTGCGGTGGTGTCAAGTATTCGCAACTTTCGCGACTTATATGGGGCACGCTGGCGCCTACCAAAATGGCTGTCATCTGGATGATCGTCGTAGAACAGCACTACAGGGCGGGGTCTGCGACGCGTAAGTAATTCTAGTTTTGCTTTCTGCGAGCGGTATTGGAGCCTTCATTCATTTTTTCACGCCAGGAAGGTGTAGGCAAGTAGCTCTATTGTGAAGCCGATCATCCAGGAGCTAGGGAGCGCGATTCTCACACCGCGGTACCACCATCGCCGAAAGTTGCGAATTTGGAACCGCTAGACTGCAAACGATGACATCCGCCCTCCCCCGGCACCTCGTCGGTGTGAACGACGAGGCTGAGAAGGAAATTGTGTCCGCTGTCGACGTCACGGATATCCCTCGAGGGATTACTCCCTGTGTGAATACCGCTTATAGAGAGCTGAAGTTCGTCACTCCCAATGGGCGTCTGGTGTCTCGATCAGCTCTAGGTGAGAGATTTAGCCAGTGCAGTACCACAGCTGGCCCGGGATGTTTCACGTGCATCACGCAGTAGTGATACGTGACCGCGCGCCAGTACGATGCTCATCCAGATCGGAACGGGCAAGGGTGGGGAATGAGCAGAGGGTCCCTGCAGCGTGAGGAGCTTTCCTTCCACACATTCCGAGCTGCGGTGTGTTAAGAGCAGACACTCGGCCACCGATTCCTCCCCCCCCCCCCCACACACATGCACACAGTACAGGCGCTGACTGGCAAATAATCTTTATTTAACGATTATAACATCACAAAAATCTATTCTGTACAAACACATACACACCTTGATCTTATCGTAAAAAAGATACGACCTAACGTAACGCCGCGTTAAAACAAAGCGGGGAGTTATAAATCCCTTTCGATAAACTGTTCCTTGGTAAGGCGGTATACAGGCGACTCGGGGAGTACACGACACAAACGTGCAATACAATTACAAAAAGGCTATTCATCGATGATAAACTTCAAATTTTGGTTATGATGTGCGCTCTTTGTGCACTTATTTTGCGTTTTTTTTTAATTTGTCGCTCAACCAACGATTTCAGAAATTCACTATTTTATAGTCAAAACTAATACCTTGAGCATCATTCAAAGATATATGCATGCGCACTCTTCTAAAATTATCGGTAGAAGCCGCGAATGCTTGGCTCAGTCCAGGCCGCTGCTAGGCTATTAAAGGCATCATTAAACAGACCCGTGCACGACAAGACGTCCGACGTGTCGTACAACGCGGCGTGAAGTCCAAGATTGTCGCCGTGCAAATGACGCGCACGAAAAATCAGTTTCTAAACCCACGTACCCTATTTTCATGGACTATGGTTCGCACCCGGTGTATAGTCAGCACGCTGTGCTGTGCATAGTCCGCACCTGACTTAAGCCGGGGTCACACTGCTTATACCCGTACAAAAGAAGACAGTCTGCATACAGATTCGAACGCAAGTGACCGTGAGATCCGTGCTTCAAATGCCGCATGGCACCGAGTTCAGGGAGAAACTTGGGCACGCGGCATTCGAACCACGGATGTTGCAGTGACTCTTGTTTGCAGACTGTAAAATCTTCTAATACCCAGCACACCTTGACAAACTTTCTTAGATCACAAAGAAGCTTGTATCATACATAAACCATCATCAATGTAATCTCTCATTTAAAAAAATGGTCATAATGAACGATCTTGAACAACAAAATTCCTGTAGTCCGCAAGATAGTCCGCGTCAATTATCAACTTTAAAAGTGTACAGACCACGAACTATATTCCGGAAAATAGGGTAATTCTGTTCCGACGCGTCATGCGACGGGTCGGCCGTTGCGTTATCCGTGTTTCTGGCGCTTTATTCGCGACTCCAGTGATCTATAGGGGACGCCACTATCGGGCAAAAGTGGTGTTCGAATCCAGGTCGTACACTGCCATGTGTCAGCTCAACGTCACAACGCTGGGGCACCAGCAAGTAAGCATTGGACACAAAATTGGTTCCCCCGCGTTTTATTTTCCACGTTTCGAACCTGCGGCGAGGTGTTGGGGTAAGCGAACTTCCGGAGGCTTGACTTTCTTCGAGGAAGCGAGGAAAGGACTGCCCACTGTCCTTCCACGGTGCTGATAAACGTTGATAAACGCAGAATGTCTGGCTCCCGCGGTTCCATAGGTCGCGTGCAGAGCAACCTGAGTCGCAAGGCGATACTACGGTTACGACACGGTCACCGGTAGAACTGTTCTGTCGCGCGAACCACCGACAACATGTAAACACGGAAGCCAGAAGAGACGAGCAGAAATCGCGAAGGGACCTGTTCCGACCAGCTTCAGTGTTTTCCCGCTAGGTGCCGTTCGTTTTGCTGGAGTCGCGAATATGGACGTCTGTTCGTGTAATTAGTAGTGCACAATTTAAAAAGCGCAGGTGCGCAGTGGCACTTATAGCGCCACTGCGCACCTGCTGGAGCTCTATAGTTCCAAGAGCGCGTCTTCGGCTGGTATGAACGTTACTAGAACCACTCAGTGCGGAAACTGCCATAGAGCCTGCTCTGAAAAAGTGGCACCGATCCGTACTCGAGAACCTAGCCAATGGCGATCGCAACGCTGCCATTTTTCCCGCAGGGCCCACTTGGGGAACTGCACGGCTGCTTGCATTGGTTCGGGAGTATCGCGTTCGATAGCGTCCGCTCTGACGTTTCCATTTTGGCCGATTCAAGTCACCTTCAGGTCACCTTGACCTGAAAGCTCAAGGTCACCACAGTGAAGAAAAAGGTTAAGAGTGGCGCTGTTGTCGTATTTAGCTCGGTCTCGGTGGACGCCAGCGGCCCAGGTTTCAGCGGTGAGTTTCCCAACTGAGTGTTCTATACTTCGTTTCAGCTTCCGTCCGAGCGCGGCCAAAGAGCTGAGGGTCGATTGGCAACTTCGAGAAGTTCATTCCTACGCACAACAAAATAGTCCGCTAAAGTTTTTTTTTTTAATAACTGTTCTGTGCGTAAACATTGCACAATATTCCAGATGTGTACTGCTGAGAATGATTTGCAACTAAATGAATTAAATATCTCAAGTTTATGTTTTTATTAATATATGTAAATGCATGTGGTTTGGTGAAAACACGTACATCCGCTGGCAACACGGCTGCAGCGCTCGGTTTTTCTGTGTGATTTCGTTCCCGTAATGGCCGGATCATGTGCTTCGCTGCTTTCCTCACCGAGTCGCTTCAAAACGTCCTTTCGCAAAGGCACGTTTGGGCATCAGACGCGAGAGGTCGTGATGAATGTCTACTTTCGAATTCGGCAGGAGACTCCGGCCGCGTCGTACCGCGAATGCGTTGTAAACAAGAAAAGCGTCCGGGCCACTACAATTCACTGATACGCGGCGAAATCAGGGCACCCCTTTGCCTGCCAATCAGATTGAACGCCGAGAAGCTGGTGGAAAGGACTGCGCCTCGAGCCCTGGTATATCCAGACAATACAAGGAAACATCAACGGCCGGGTCATCGGGCACCTTGCAAAGTGTACTTACATCTCGAAACTATGCCGAAATACCGAACAGGTGCAAAGCTCGGACACATACGCCAGCGACCAGCCTACGTACTGACATCCCGTGTGACTAAATTTCAGAACGTGAAAGGGCGATTTTTAAACCTGTAGCAGACGATACCGCTGATACACCCGTAGCAGACGAAATACTCGGCGAGCGCGGGCGGCGCGGACGACCAGCGGGGCAGCGGAGTGATACAAAAGTGCAGGCGAGATCGCGTGACCTATTGCCGGCGTCTGATTGGCTCCGGCCACACGTATAGCTTTGGCTGCGCTCGGACGGAAGCTGAAACAAAGTTTAGTAACGTTGACTGGTGTGTTTAGCGTCCTATCCCGCCCATACATCAAAAGTGGTCCCGAAGTGGCAACAAATGACGTCACAGAAGCAGGAGTGTTCTGCTGTTGGACGTCGCGATCCTGGCGGTTGGTCGTACAAATGCCGGCGAAAAAGCGCGAGTGAAGGCGAGTGTCGCTGTCGTCTACTGGCCTCCTAACTTCTGGCTGCCGAAGCTTCCGTGGACCGTCACACCAGAGAGCGACCTGCAGCAGAACAGGCGTCTGCCACATTCATCACCGCTGCTGGGACACCGCCAGGATCGCGACCGACGACAGCATGACACTCGTATGACGTCACCAGGCGGAAATCGAAGGACCACTTTTTTGGTCACGGAAAACACACCAGTCGGCGACCGACGCGTTCCAAGCACAATAGTGGAACTGCACTGGCCATATTTCCCCTCTAGAGTTGAGATTCTAGACAACTAAAAATACATTTTTTTCACCCACGATGTGCTGAGAAACGAAAGCGATAGTTGTACCACGGTCGCGCAACGCGGGTGGAATGGTGCCGTCTCGTGCTTGAGGACGTGCGACGTGGTTAATCCTCATAGCCGTCGTGGATGGTTGCCGTTGGGTGATGCCACTAACGACCGCCACCAGTGATCGGTGATCCGTGAAGTAAGTGGGTAAGCGCGCTGAAAGTTTCTAAAACCATCCAACATTACGCGTAGCAACTGGAGGCTGCAAAAGTGCGATTTCGGATAACGCGAGGAATGTTTGAAAACAAATGTTTGAAGCGGACTACACGAAGATTCTCCTTTCGTCGCGCCGTTCTTGGCGTGACGCCAGGGCTGCCCTCTTCGCTCTCTTCACGCGGCACGGCCAACGGGAATTCCTGACTTCCCTCTCCTCGCGCCAAGAGGGAAAAGAAAAAAGTTTTTCCCTTCTTCGTGTCCTCGGCGACAACATCCCACGAAGTCGAACTTTCTGCAAAGTGTCGCCCGTAAAAAATTTGACTGACTTTGAAATTATATATTATGCGCAAAGTAACCACCCAGGCCCCTGTCAGAAGTGGGCTATTAACCGCACTTTGAACATACAATGCACATACAATGTGCGTCACTTCCATGTGACAGAAGTGCGGGAGGCGCTAATCGCAGACAACTTAAGAACGCGTGACTTCTTATATCCATGCTTAGTGCTTCGCAATCCGTTCTTGGACGTCCTTATGCCGCAATATAATTGGCTGCGGAACGAACAGACGAGGACCACGGGCGTCGATACCAACATAGTCTTTTTCTTATAAATTTAAATAACGTGAAAAGGGCAGCACGCGCGAGAAACCCCCCTTCCCATCCCCGAATAGTTCCGACGCGTCTTCTCGGGGCTAGCCACGCCCTGCGCTTCTTAAACTGCCGATTAACGTATACAAAGCGCAAGGTTCGTCTGCTTGTACTGGGTTTCGAGCTTGAGCTAGTTGGTGCATAACTAGGATAGGGCCAGCTTGAACTTGGGAGACGAAAAACGTAAAAATCAGAGATAGAAGAAAGACACAGGGCACGTGAGCGTGCAGCATCCGTCGAGGGAACTACAGCGAACTATCTTCCGGCTCAATGCCGCATACGCAAAAGCGGTGCAGCTTTCAGCAGCATCACCATCTTCGCAACAAAACAAAAACCCGTATGCACGAGAGATGCTGGAGACCTTGGATATCGAAGAAAATGAAGATACATGCGTCAGCGTGGCTTCTGTCAAGCTCATTACAAAGGAAGAACAGTCTTTGCGGTGTGTCCCGTCCCGCCGAAGCTCACCACGAATAGAAAAACAGTATTTGTTTTGTGTCACGTTCTGCTGAAGTGTGGGTTTTTCAAACTGGAGCTCTATCTGGAATAGATGTGACTCTTATTTCATTTCATTTTATTTCATTTGATTTCATACTAGGTTTGTATGGAATTGAATGGGGCCCTCAGGACGAGAAGATAAGAAGAAACAGGCTCAAGAAGAGGAAGGAGCAATAAAACCATAGTTGGTAGTCGAGCAGAATATCTATCTCTGTCTCTTTCTTCTATCTCCTGATTTTTAGGTTTTTCGTTTCTCAAGTTCAAGATGGCCCTATCCTAGTTCGTCTGCTTTTTGCGTAGGTGTGACGGTGACGTTAGAACGCTGAGTTCTGATTGGCTTTGATTCGAAAGAGAGTGGGAGACCTCAATGCTAGCTGCCTCGAGGTCTATCCACTATCCTTTCAATCAGAGCCAATCAGAGGCCGGCGTCATTCTGACGTCACCGCAACCTCTGCAAAAGAAGCAGACAAACTTTCGCTCCACAGAATCTTTTGAGCGGAAGCGAACAGCCCACCTCAACCACCACGCCAGTGGCCGAGATACAATCTAATGCGTGAATACAAACACGGACTTTAAAAAAAAAAAAAATCCTTTTTTTTTTTAGTTTAATATATTTTTACGTTTACTTCAAAATATTGTACTTTTCGTGACATAGTTGAGTCAAGCAACGCGATCTATGTTAGGTAGTAAGAGAGTAGCCTTTAAAACGCGAAAAATTGTACAACCAATATAGAAAAACAAAATAATAAACAGACATCTCTATGCTTACATACACAAACCTGCTGGAGTAAATACTGAGCCCATAATTTTGACATACCAAATTTTCCGGACTATAGTCCGCATCCGGTGTATTATAGTCCGCAGGGGCGAATTTGGGGTCAAAAATAAAAGTTTTTGCTTAGATAGTCCGCACCCGGTGCAAAGTCCGCACGCGGCGCACAGTCTGCACTTTGTGGCTAATCCGAAAGTAAAAATTATCATACACAGCACACCTTGACAAATGCCTGCTGTATTATTTCACAAGGAAGCTTGTATCATACATAAATCACTATTAATATACTCTGTTACTAATAAAATCGTTCGTGTCTTGTCACAAAAAAATTAAAATAAAAAATACAAATTTTTGTGTAGTCCGCACCTTTAAATAGTCCGCACCGGGTAAAATTTCAACGTTTAAACATGTATAGTCCGCGAACTGTGGTCCAAAAAATGCGGTACTTTTTGCCTTTTTGTGTGTGTGTAAATGTTTTCGCGCTATACTTCGTTTTCACCTTCCGTCCAGACGCAGCGGATGCTACGAGGGAACGGGACCAATCAAGCAGCGTCAAAAGTGCAAATCACTAGGCTTGTTCTGTTTATGATTGGTTCGGCGATGAAAAACACAGACAGAAACATTACGAACACCATGACGGTGCCCTTTTGACGCTCTCTGATTCGTCATATAATCTCGTAGCATCGGCTGCGTCTGGACGGAAGGTGAAACGAAGTATAGTATCAGCAGGTGTACCGCAAGGGAGTATTCTCGGGCCCCTTCTCTTCAATCTTTTTATAAATGACATAGTGAACTTAGATAATAGCGTCAACTACATAATATACGCAGATGATACAAGTTTGTTTTTCTCTGGAACTAGCACTGACCTCATAATAGGAAGAGCTAATCAATTCTTGCAGGGTCTAAACGTTTGGACCACCGAAAATTCATTAACAATAAATGTTGCAAAAACTAAGGCAATAATTTTCCGCGCAAAAAATACAAGCTGCACCATCAGCCTGCCGGGAGGGCTCTCTGTTGCCTCACGAGATGTGGAAATTGTAAAAAATGCCAAGGTGCTTGGCGTAACTTTTAATGAACATATGCTGTGGGATGAGACGGTGCAGTACACAACCATAATGCTCTCAAAGGTTGTAGACGTTTTATATAAATACCATAATATCTTGCCATCCTCGATAATGCTGCTTATATATCACGCCCTGTTCTGCTCATATTTCGATTATTGTATCCTGGTTTGGGGTACCACTACGAAAACGAACGTTCAGAGACTTTTTATAATGCAAAAGAGGGCAATACGAATAATATGTAATGTAGCGTATGATCACTCCACGAAATCTTTGTTTAAAAAGCCCGACACGTTAAAAATCACGAGTTACTATAGTTACAAGCTTTTGATGTCGTATAAAAGATCATTAAACAACCCTGTTAGTGTGTTTAATTCAGTCTCAGATTTGGAGTCGCGGGACTCAACATACAGCACTCGTCATTCTCGAAACTGGGCCGCACCGCGCTCCAGAACCACTTATGGTGACCAGAGACTGGCTTTGACTCTCCCAAGAATTTTAAACAACCTTGAAGCAAAGGAAATTTCCGTGGCAAACACAAGCAGAAAGGAAATTCGTGACCTATTTGAGTGATCTATTGAATAGGTGCTGTCATGTTTTGAAGGTGCAGAGGCAGTTGCGTATATATTTTTGAAAGTCAATGTGCATTGTAGTGTGCTCATTACTAAACTCTCGGAGCAAGCGTGTGCTACTCTGAATTATGTTTACCTAGTTTAACCCTTCACACTGTATATAATTGACACCACTGTCCTGTGTAAGCACTAGATTACCTGTCTTTATATATGTTCCATTGTTCTTTTCACTCATGTGTTGTGTTTCTTCTGCGGATGTAAAGGGGAGGCGGGGGGCTTCGTCAAGTAGCGACATGCTGCTTTTTTTCCCTGCCTTCCCCTCTCAGATGGAGAGGAAATAAAATTGATTAATTGATTGATGTTGAATTTATATCTTTATGTCCCATCATCTCTACTATATTTCTGGCTCACATAAATATGTGCCCCAGTGCTTTAAGGTTTTTTTCCTGCGTCAAATTTGACAACCGGGTTCCAGCTAAATGCGACTAAAACTTTTTTTCCCTGCCAAACAGCTGCGGGAAGCCGATGTGAACGTGTATAGACCTCGGCAGCACCACCTGTGTCACTTTCATTTCAAATCGGCAGCTCTTCCTGAAGCTGCGGCAGGTTAAACAACGACGGCAACTAAGGCAGTCTTTCTGTTTTTACGTATGATTTGTTTAATTGAAGGAGTGGGAACTCGCGACGACTGATGGATGAACAAACTGGCCCGAATTTACTTACCGCCTTTTTTCTCCTTTTTCTTGGGGGGGAGGGGGGAGGGGTTTAAGCCTTGCAATGAGCTTTATGTGATTCGTCAATTCGGGTGTTTTTTTCGGAGTTTATTTTTGCCAGATTGGAGTTTATCCGAGTTTATATTTGTTTGATTCCCTATTCTCCGGTGGAGTTTAATTTCTTCAAGGATTTCCTTTTGAAAATAAATATGCAAATAATAACCGGATGTCATAAACGTATGCGAATAAAATAAAGACGCGTATATTGGTCAAAATTTCATGAAGTTGAATTTGATGTTCATACCTTTATACCATTGTAATATTAATTGTCACGACAAAATTTTCTTCTTCTTCGATAAACCTCTTTCCTTCAAGTCAATACTTGGAGGTAGTCACTGGGAAATATTATTTATCTCATCCTATTCCCTCAACCTGCCCACGGCCATGCGAGGTGGAGTGGTTAAGGATGTAATGAGAAGTTTCAACTGTAAACGGTTTTCTATATTAATACGATCTCTGTGCGTCCATGGCTTTCGCTGTTTATATAAACATACCTTCTCCGTTCCCTAAATCACAGATGCAAAGGCTCAAACTGGAAGCCGAACAGTAAGCCTGTCGCTGACCCGAGATCTACAATGACACGGTTTGCCCAGAATCAACCTCGGCGGGCACAAAGCGGCCGGGCCCCTTTTGGCAACTGGTCTTGAGATTTGAAACATAATTATGGTGCCATTTTCCCAGGATCATTGACTCCGTGCTGACCGAAATTGTAAAAAAAAAACCAAGCATATATATATATATATATATATATATATACACATATACTTTTTTTTGCGGCGGGGAAAGGGTGGGGGGGGCGGCGTTGGCGCATAAACATTCGGAGTTTATCGGATGAAATCAGAGTTGACCAAAAATTTTACCGGCGGGTGTTTTCCGGATTTTTTCGGATTTATCCATACACGGAGCCTTAGATTATGCAAATCCCACGCTGGCCATATAACTCTCACCCGCACAAACCGCAAATGTGCCTATCTCTGTTTTTCAAAATGCCTAGATTAGCCAATCACGAAAAAAAAAACTGCTACTCGTTTTATTTTTAAATTTTAGTACGAGTTTATGAATCTAATGCCATCTTTACATTGTTTTCTTTTTTAATTTCAATTACTTATTTAGAAGACTCGTGGTCTCGAGTCCTCCTTTGGGATGTTGAAATAACAGAAACGTTCGTAACAATACGTTCTGATTATGAATTAAATCTGTAGCAAAGTGCGTAGTGCCGCGGTAAATTGCGATGGCCGATGAAAATAAAGAAAACATCGTCGAAGAAAAAGAAACAGGGCGGGAAGTGGGGGGAAGCGGAAAACTCGCACAAACACAACGCTGCATTCGTGCGTTTCTCTACTCCTAGCTGTGTCCTTTTTTGCATTGTATTATTTTCGTATCAATTTGTTGCCTGGAACTCCGTTTTGGACGAACAATTAATGACAGCGTATGAGGTTGAATCATTAAATTAGAAATGACAAGGTTATTTCTGAGTCTCTAATATCCAGCCAACGCTGCGAATGCTCACAAATAAAGCACACATCCCCGGAAACGGTGACTTAGCGTTAGTTTTTCGCGTACATTTGTCACGAAAAACAAGAAAGTAAAAAAAAATGTGAAACAGGAGAAACGTCTTTAGCCCACTGCATATGAAAACACAAATGTTTTAAGGTTTTTTTTTTTTGCTTTTTTTTGGAACATTCCATAACCTAC
>JAZHYW010043768.1:0-45421 GCA_037355805.1 Ixodes ricinus | reverse complement strand
TATTCCTGGAAAATATTAACGAACCTGTTTGCTTCTGCGGCTGAAGTCATAATTTGTGAGTGTAGCTGTCTTTTCGATTGTTCTCAAATACACATCAAAGTTGATTTAAAATCTGAAATTGTACATTTTGCCGTTTATCACAAATTTAACAAAGGCAAAACAAAAAAAAATTCACTTCTACTTTTTAAAATTATGATGCATGGGAATGTACGAAACTTTCTATATTACCCAAGCATCAAGGAGAATGCAGGAATTAGTGTTCCACGCACCGCACGTGCTGACGTCAGTCGTAGTAACTTTTCTAAAGCAAATACCTAAAACAAATGGCACCTTGCACGCGCGTTCGTCAACGCTTTATTTTGGTTATTTACTAGGAAAAACAAGCATATTGAGGTTGTGGCAAATGATTAATCAAATATTTATGGGAGAAGAGGGACCCCATGATTGGAAACTAAGTAAAATGCGGCTAATATATAAAGGGAAAGGAAACGGAGACAACATTAAGGCATAGCTCCCAGTAACAGGTACTTCAGGTATATACAGATTACCAATGCAGATAGTAAAGCGTAAAATAGAGCAATGGACAGAAACGATCTAAAACGGATCCCTGAAGAGATGGAAGACTGTAAGATAACATATTCGTTACCACACAATGCATAGAAACGGCAGTGAAGTAACGGAGCTCCTTTATGGTTAGCCTCTTTGGACATCAAGGGAGCGTACGATAACCCTGAACCAGGCTCTGGGGTCAGCTGATCGAAGGAGCACAACTTAGATGCAAATTTGGTTAGGTTTCTTCAGCAGGTGTACACAGACAATAAGGTCATTATAACATGGGAAGTAGAAACTACACAACCCGCAGCAATAAAAAAGAGGGCTTAGGCAGGGCTGTCTCACTGTCACCTCTGCTCTTCACAACATATCTCAGCTAAAATGGAAAATAAATTAGAGCAGAGAAACTTACGTTTTGATATGAGTTATATTGAAGGAGGCAGAAATGGTGTACAGGTAATGCCAGGACTGATGTATGTGGACGACATAGTACATATGGCAGATAATCAGGATACGTTACGGGAACTAGCTGGTATATGTGCAGAGGAAGAGGACACCTTTGGAATGAGTTTTAGTAGTGACAAGTCTGGAGTAATGGTGTTTAACGACTAAAAGAGGGAACCCCTGAGGATACAAGACATTGTAATATACCATGTAGGGAAAATACAAATATTTGGGAGTCTGGCTAAATAAAAAAAGCAGATATATAGAGGAACACGAGGATAATATAATTAGAAAAGGGAAAAGAAATGAATTTATTATGAAGCACAAGGCACTATGGAACTATAATAGATATGAAGTGGTCAGATCGAGGTCTGTGGAAAAGAGCGATAGTACCAGTATTGTCTTTTGGCAATGGGGTACTGTGCATGAAATCAGGGGTTAAATTAAGATTAGAAATTCGACAAAGAAGCTTAGGCAGATTCGCAATGAGAGCACATGAAAAAAGACACCAAATGAGGGAGTACAGGGGGACATGGGCTGGTCGTCTTTTGAGAGCAGAAAGGCAATTAGTAAGTTGAAATTTGAACAAAGTTAGACCGAAATGGATGATACGCGGTGGGCACGGGAAGCTTGCACATTGATACTTTAGACCCATGTTGTGGTAAAAAAAACTATGTCCAAACTCCGGTCTAAAAACATGCTTTTCGTGCAAGGCTCGTCAAATTATGAGGCGCTGGAGAAATGCAGTATTCTGCGTTAAGTCCTTATTTCGAACTCTTTTGTTCGCCTTCCGCCCATTGAAAAGCATGCGGGAAGGGCCTTAGAACGCACCTGGTATCGCTGCGCCGCAGCGTTCTTCCGCAACATGTAGTTCGTCTGCGTTCCTCGCCGTCACCATGGCAACGAACGCCGAATGAATGGAAGCACGCACGCTACCGCCGCGTGAAGCCAGCAACAGCTGACGCCATTTTACGAACGCCGTCTGCTAGCCAAAGCCGAACGCGGTATGTCAGATCAACCGCCTCCGCCGCCGCGCCGCAAGCAAAGACGACGAAGCTGAGACACGCCGACGGCGAATAGGCGAGCAACAGCACCGCGAGACGACTACAACGGCGGCATTTATTGGGATCAAAGGCTGCTTTCGCCGATGCGCCGCTAGCAAAGACGACGACGCTGAGGCACGCCGACGGCGAATAGGCGAGCAACAGCACCGCGAGACGACTACAACGGCGGCATTTATTGGGATCAAAGGCGCGAAATAAGCAAGAACAATTTTTATTTGAATCATAACACGCGATATCCAAGTTGGGGACCACATACCTTTGCTGGATCTTTCCTGTGAACTTTTTACAGAGACACGGGGTGCCGCGTACAGAACACAGCTCCGTTTGCAAAATATGGGGGCCCTGAAAAGGGCCGTTTAGACCGCTACCAGAACCTATAACTGACGTAACGAGCACTTGACGAGCGGTTGGCGCATAAGTCGTCTTTATGCACGCAGGCGGGCGACGGGCTCAGCGCAGCGGATCACTCGAAGTCACCGGGGCCGTCAGAATCCTCATCCTCCGCACTATAGGGAAGGTCCCTGTCTGCGTCGGGGCTGTAGATTTTGGCGGCCGCGGCGACGAACGACTGGAATCTATCAGTGTTTCCGCGCGCCTTCTCTCTCCTCCAAAACATGAACTTTGCAAGGTGACCAGTGAAATGGTGGCTCTCGCGCCGTCCAGATGGAAGACAGTTTTTGACGTGGGCCCAGGTGCCCTCCACCGTATTGGTGTGCGCACCAGTGTTCGGGTCGACAAAGTGCAGCTTGTGGTTAACGGTGAGGTGCGTGAAGCGAGCGTCATCTGCAAGCTTGCGATAGCCAGCCCAACAATCAGTGATTATTCTTGTTCCAGGGCGGACCCACTTGGCTATTAGCCCTAGCAGGGTTTTTAGCGTCACGGGTCTCCACGGGAACAAGAAAGCAGCACCCGCTGCCACGCTCCACACCGCCGAAAACCCACTGGCCAGGCCTTAAATACCCGCGATGGTACTTTCGCCGCCCGAACATACTCTCGTCTAGTTCTACAGTCACGCCTTCGCCACCAATCATGCCTGAATGCTTAAAAACGGCTTTTACCACAACCTCCCGACAAAAGCTCGCCCAATCAGTTATTGTCTTACTTGCGATATCAGTCTCCCACTGAATGACGGCGCACGGTAGGTTCTGGCACCGGAGGATGATTTTCATGAGTTGGAGAAGCGTCAGGTGCGATCCTTCGAAAAAGGAACCGCTCCGTACCGAGACGTGGCCCCGGCACTGAACTTTGACCGGCTTCCTCTTGTACACCGCACGAGTCATCCACACACCGCACCCGCACGTGTAGCGATCCGCAGATCTATCGCGGACTTGCAGCTTGTCATCGCAGCTTCGCATTCTGGACACACACGAAAACCCAGGAGCCAGGAGCAGGCCCATGCGCTGAAGCAAATTAATTGCTTCAAGATGATCTTTCATGGCGTCATGAAGACGGCACAAGTTGAACGCCATGGCACTGCGATGCTCGCCTCTGGAAGAATAAAGCGCCGAGTGAAAACTGCGCGCTTCTTTGCATTTATTATTTTTATTTCATCCGCCATTTTATACCTCGTGACACAATTCTAACGAACTCATTGGTTGATCGGTCGGACCACACCATCGCGTGACAAAACAAACGCCAATCGTGTGACCAGAACGGTTGCCACGGTCGGCATCGTTAGAAGAGAACAGTCGAACCCAACAACAAAATAAAGTAACAAAGTGAATAAAGAAAACAAAAAATAGAAGGGAGCCGTTGGAGTTTCGGCAACACGGACGCCGTCTTCTTTGATGAGAGGAGGAGCGGCCGTGCTACTCTGGCCGCACTGGCTGCTCAAAATCTCCCTTTTGTTTTTCTTTTTCTTTTTTTTAACTTTACAGGGTGCCACGATCTTTATTTGAAGCTGATTTGTTAAATTAATAACAAACAACGCGTCGGAACGGAGGAGGTAGGGAGTCTTGGCGTCAGAATTCGACGTGGTAGAAAAGAAAAGAAAATAACGAATGCACAATACGTACCGTATGCCAAGACCGTTATACTCCGCACTCGGTGAGGACTCATGACGCCACCGACGACCGTTAGGCTATTTATTTTGTTTCCTTAGATTTTTTATCGTGACGACTACTCCACTGTGCGTCGACGTCTCCAGCGGAGATCCGGCAGTTTTTAATAATAATTATTACTGTCGTCCCCGACGTGTTTTTTTAGCGCTTTCAAAACGATACACTGATACCACCAAGTGTTCTCCGCCCAGGAAGTTTTGGTGACATTAAATAGTCTACTTGTTGTCTCCCTTACTCCGTCCCTGTCCTGCGGCGCATTTTCTCAAAAGTGGTTTATGGTCAAGCAGTTGCAGCGTTCTTCTCGTGTCTTCTCGTTGGGTGCTGTATTTCACGCATGCACACAAAAGATGCTAATAATGGAGCTAAATAATCGTACTAATGAATTATTGGACTAATTTTATTGGACTTAATGTATCCACAAACCAATCCGATCATGAACTAAACTTTTTTTATTTTCTTATACGTGGTGCTAAGTATTCTCGCCACACATTTTTATGGCGTCAGGAACGAAGCAGCATAAAAAGAATGCCCTTCAAACGACAGTAATAATTATTATTAAAAACTGCCGGATCTCCGCTGGAGACGTCGACGCACAGTGGAGTAGTCGTCACGATAAAAAATCTAAGGAAACAAAATAAATAGCCTAACGGTCGTCGGTGGCGTCATGAGTCGTCACCGAGTGCGGAGTATAACGGTCTTGGCATACGGTACGTATTGTGCATTCGTTATTTTCTTTTCTTTTCTACCACGTCGAATTCTGACGCCAAGACTCCCTACCTCCTCCGTTCCGACGCGTTGTTTGTTATTAATTTAACAAATCAGCTTCAAATAAAGATCGTGGCACCCTGTAAAGTTAAAAAAAGAAAAAGAAAAACAAAAGGGAGATTTTGAGCAGCCAGTGCGGCCAGAGTAGCACGGCCGCTTTTCCTCTCATCAAAGAAGATGCCGTCCGAGTTGCCGAAACTCCAACGGCTCCCTTCTTATTTTTGTTTTCTTTATTCACTTTGTTACTTTATTTTGTTGTTGGGTTCGACTGTTCTCTTCTAACGATGCCGACCGTGGCAACCGTTCTGGTCACACGATTGGCGTTTGTTTTGTCACGCGATGGTGTGGTCCGACCGATCAACCAATGAGTTCGTTAGAATTGTGTCACGAGGTATAAAATGGCGGATGAAATAAAAATAATAAATGCAAAGAAGCGCGCAGTTTTCACTCGGCGCTTTATTCTTCCAGAGGCGAGCATCGCAGTGCCATGGCGTTCAACTTGTGCCGTCTTCATGACGCCATGAAAGATCATCTTGAAGCAATTAATTTGCTTCAGCGCATGGGCCTGCTCCTGGCTCCTGGGTTTTCGTGTGTGTCCAGAATGCGAAGCTGCGATGACAAGCTGCAAGTCCGCGATAGATCTGCGGATCGCTACACGTGCGGGTGCGGTGTGTGGATGACTCGTGCGGTGTACAAGAGGAAGCCGGTCAAAGTTCAGTGCCGGGGCCACGTCTCGGTACGGAGCGGTTCCTTTTTCGAAGGATCGCACCTGACGCTTCTCCAACTCATGAAAATCATCCTCCGGTGCCAGAACCTACCGTGCGCCGTCATTCAGTGGGAGACTGATATCGCAAGTAAGACAATAACTGATTGGGCGAGCTTTTGTCGGGAGGTTGTGGTAAAAGCCGTTTTTAAGCATTCAGGCATGATTGGTGGCGAAGGCGTGACTGTAGAACTAGACGAGAGTATGTTCGGGCGGCGAAAGTACCATCGCGGGTATTTAAGGCCTGGCCAGTGGGTTTTCGGCGGTGTGGAGCGTGGCAGCGGGTGCTGCTTTCTTGTTCCCGTGGAGACCCGTGACGCTAAAAACCCTGCTAGGGCTAATAGCCAAGTGGGTCCGCCCTGGAACAAGAATAATCACTGATTGTTGGGCTGGCTATCGCAAGCTTGCAGATGACGCTCGCTTCACGCACCTCACCGTTAACCACAAGCTGCACTTTGTCGACCCGAACACTGGTGCGCACACCAATACGGTGGAGGGCACCTGGGCCCACGTCAAAAACTGTCTTCCATCTGGACGGCGCGAGAGCCACCATTTCACTGGTCACCTTGCAAAGTTCATGTTTTGGAGGAGAGAGAAGGCGCGCGGAAACACTGATAGATTCCAGTCGTTCGTCGCCGCGGCCGCCAAAATCTACAGCCCCGACGCAGACAGGGACCTTCCCTATAGTGCGGAGGATGAGGATTCTGACGGCCCCGGTGACTTCGAGTGATCCGCTGCGCTGAGCCCGTCGCCCGCCTGCGTGCATAAAGACGACTTATGCGCCAACCGCTCGTCAAGTGCTCGTTACGTCAGTTATAGGTTCTGGTAGCGGTCTAAACGGCCCTTTTCAGGGCCCCCATATTTTGCAAACGGAGCTGTGTTCTGTACGCGGCACCCCGTGTCTCTGTAAAAAGTTCACAGGAAAGATCCAGCAAAGGTATGTGGTCCCCAACTTGGATATCGCGTGTTATGATTCAAATAAAAATTGTTCTTGCTTATTTCGCGCCTTTGATCCCAATAAATGCCGCCGTTGTAGTCGTCTCGCGGTGCTGTTGCTCGCCTATTCGCCGTCGGCGTGCCTCAGCGTCGTCGTCTTTGCTAGCGGCGCATCGGCGAAAGCAGCCTTTGATCCCAATAAATGCCGCCGTTGTAGTCGTCTCGCGGTGCTGTTGCTCGCCTATTCGCCGTCGGCGTGTCTCAGCTTCGTCGTCTTTGCTTGCGGCGCGGCGGCGGAGGCGGTTGATCTGACATACCGCGTTCGGCTTTGGCTAGCAGACGGCGTTCGTTAAATGGCGTCAGCTGTTGCTGGCTTCACGCGGCGGTAGCGTGCGTGCTTCCATTCATTCGGCGTTCGTTGCCATGGTGACGGCGAGGAACGCAGACGAACTATATGTTGCGGAAGAACGCTGCGGCGCAGCGATACCAGGTGCGTTCTAAGGCCCTTCCCGCATGCTTTTCAATGGGCGGAAGGCGAACAAAAAGAGTTCGAAATAAGGACTTAACGCAGAATGCTGCATTTCTCCAGCGCCTCATAATTTGACGAGCCTTACACGAAAAACGCGTTTTTTTGGCCATCCCGCGTCCTGTTTTTTTTATCCGTAACATGGGTCTAAAGTATCAAACTGCCCGGAAGCTATTCAAGTATTTATACATGAGAAGTTTAATCACAAGATCGACAAACCAAACCCAAAAGCTTACATTTAGATACCTATGGGGCTGAGTAGACTACTTCAGCCGAAAAGTGAGGGAAAGAGGAAGAAAGAAAAATGTGGGAGGTCACAATGAAGGACAAATAAGCTCTAACAATGAACAAGACATAAAAACAGTACATAAGAAATGAAAATGTGTTTGACAATTAACTGGGAAGTTCTTTACTGTTTTGAGGACAAGGACGTCTAGGGCTAAATTTTAGTACACAGACAAATTATGTGGTGCCTGCCATAATGAGAGCGAGACACTAGGGCACTTGGTTTTGAAGTGCACATGGGCTTCGCCCTGCCCTCTCTGAAAGGGTAACGCTTTGGCCGGGGCCCTAGGTTTTGTTGGCGACGATGGAAGGACGGAACCCCGTATGTTGCTGGGACAATGCAAAACCGTAACCGTAAGTGAACAGATAAGAAAACCCAGGGTGACCGCCGTACACATTAAAATGATGCATAAAAAAGACCCTCTATGCAAAGCTTTGTTAAAAAACGAGGGATCCAAACAAACGTTCATATTGTAAGAAAGTTGGGAATAATCTAACTTCGAACTTAGAAAATCAAAATCTTCATACTATAAGCAAATGTTCCATAATGTCACTAGACTGCACTCCGATCTGGTTTGGAAAATATTAAATGAAGTCAGAAATCCTACGAAGGTGTCCCCTCTATCGGCGAATTAAATATAGACGGTCAAAATTATATCCGATTAAGGTCTGGCGGAATGTTTTAACACTCACTTTTTTGTTGAACAACCCACTGCTTATAATCCTAGTGCCCTTTCATTTGGCAAAATAACGATACTTTTTTTCAAATCCAACTGACGAAACTGAGATATGTACTATATTCTTAGCACTGAAAAATAGCAAAAGTAGTGGCGTCGATCAATTACAAATAAAGCCGGTTAAATACATAATAGATATAATCGAACCATGCTCAGCAAACATGTATAATTTAGCATTATCGTCTGGCACAACTTCCAGCAAACATGAAGTTGGCTAAAGTTTCTGCTATACATAAAGAAGGCGACAAGAACGTTCCGAATAAGGCCTTTAACAGTGTTATCTATCTTCTCTAAGGCACTTGAAAAAATTATTGTCACAAGCCTAAATTCATTTTTCACAAAACATTTTATACTAACGGACTCTCAATTTGGTTTTCAATAAGGTAAATCTACTGAAGCAGCTTTATTACTTCAAAAAGTAGTTATATTGCAAATATATTGAAAAAAGGCTTCTACGTTACGTGTATTTATAGGCTTCAGTAAATCGTAGATGTTGTAAATCACCACATTCTTCTTGCAAAACTAGGCAATTACGGTGTCCGCGGAGTACCCCTAGCTTTACTTAAATCATATCTACAATGTAGCAAACCGTGCGTAGTAATTGACAATCATTACTCTTCCTTTCATAATGTTATTGCTGATGTACAGAGCGCGACACTGTTAGCGCGAACAAGCGATCGACAGTTTTTTTGTGTTTTTCTTTGAAATCGAAGGGCTGAATTCAAAGAAATCGTTGTTATAGAAAGAGCTCATCTAGGTCTCTAATATAAGAGGTAAAATTCCGTGCTCCACTAAGACTCTTTTCTAATAAAATACGAAAAGGCGCCGATTTCGTGTTCGCGCTAACAGTGTCGCGATGTGTACCACAAGGAAGCATACTATGGGCCTCTTTTATTTAATGTATACATAAATGATAATGTTAACATCGATCACCAAGTTCAATTTGTCATTTATGCTGATAATACGAGCCTCTTTATTTCTGCTACTAATGCTGATATACTGGTATGTCCAGCGAACAATATCCTAAGTAAATTTGCTATGTGGCCAAAGTTAATGGTAATAAAGTAAACACACAAAACTTCAAAGCCATTTTATTTAGATCTATTAGTCACCCAGTCCTGGTTAAAAATGAAATCAAACTTTGTGATTCCCAAATTGACTTAGTTAGCCAACATAAAAATTTAGGAGTACTTTTTTCCCCAGTATATGATGTGGGATTGCAAAGTTAACTATCAAATTGCTAAACTTTCCCGAGTTGTTGGCATTATTGCCCGCTGTCGTAATGTTTTACCAATCAGTATTAACTTAAAACTTTACTACGCACTATTTGAGTCCAATTTAAATAACTGTCATCTTGTATGGGCTACCACAACTAAGACAAACCTTCAAAATCTACTACTATTTCAAAAAAGGTTTTACGTTATATTGCGGGTGTCTCATATGCAGACAATACAGAACCATTATTTTCTACATATCAAATACTTCTTGTTGAATACGTATACAATTGTCGTTTTGTACACCAACGTCTTCGGGGCACCGCTAGGAGCTGTCAGCGTTCCGCCTCGTAGCTCAGAGCCTTCACCGTTCCAGTTTGTCTACCAGACACCCGAGTGAAGCCTACCGACGCAGACCACGCAAGCTCAGACCTTCCAGACAACGCAGCCTGTCCAGACGAGGCAAACGGGACCGCCCTCCACATACCCTCAGACCATTCCGCAAACATACCCAAAGACATATCCGCAAACGAATCCCCAGACGTTCCATCAGACCATCTCCCAGACATACCCGCAGACGAACCCGCAAACCTACCCACAGACGAACCCACAAACCAATCCGCTGACTAATCCGCAGACATATCTACAGACCAACCCTCAGACATATCCTCAGACCAACCCACAAACATACCCGCAGACCAACCCACAAACATACCCGCAGATTAACCCGCAAACTTACCCACAGACATACCCGCAAACGTTCCCGCAAGTTACGTACCAGGTGACTCCAGCTCCAGCCACGGTTCCGCCCTTCGTGTACCAAACCCCTCATCGGACGTAGGTACCGCTGGCAGTCACCGGTTCACCCACGCCTACCCCACGGCCCGCCACATTCCCACCGGCCCCAGTACCACCGCCGCCCCGTCGACAGCAGCCGGCGTTCGTGGACGACTCAGTCCTGCCGGTGCCTCAAAGAGACGAAAGAGGTGCACTCAGAATCAACAAGGTGGTGAGGGTGAACAGTCCAGCCAACGATGACCACCCTCCGCCGCCACCTGCCGGACGCAGGGGCAAAATAATCAGGGTGAGACCCGTGCCACAACCTCAGGGAGACGAACCCGCCGATGTCCACCCGGGCCAGCGCAGGATCGCCATCAGAAGACGCCCGGTCCAGCAACAGTTCCAACCGCTGGCCGAGATCCCGGCAGAATTCACCCAACCGCCTCCACCACCACCACGACGACCACGACGACCACGACGACGACTCCGAGACCTACGACGGCGAGGACAACTACGACGCTGCAGTACGACGATGAGTACGAGTACGAGTACGAGGACGAGACGGAGCCTCCGCCGCCCAGGTTCAGGCCTCCGACGTCAACGACGCGACGCACGACTACCACTACGGCGACAACCACGACAAGGCGGCCGAGCAAGAGGCCGCACAGGAGACCGGCGGCTGCCCACAGAAGACCGGTCGTGGTGGCCCCGGTGCCAACGTTGCCACCGGACCCGTTCGCGCCGCCTCTTATCGTGATTGACGAGAATACTGTGGACTGTCAGAAACGCGGAGTATTCGTGCATCCGGATAGCTGCAGCAAGTTTGTTGTCTGCGCGCCCAACTCGAAGGCCACCAACGGACTGCGAGGGTCCGTGCATCACTGTCCGACGGCGCAGGTCTACAAGGAGTCCATCGGACGTTGCATGAAGGGCGACAGGGACTCCTGCGAGTAAGACGGTGTCGAGTCAATTGCGCCCTACTTGTGGCTCGAGCCTGGCTGCTCTTCCGAGGGTCGCGACTCTAAGCGGACGAGAATTGGGTGCGTGGATGTGAGTGACTTTGTTTGGCGGCGTTCGTCGACCCGACTCTCGTCACCCGAGGGTCGCGACTCCGGACGAGCGAGGCGTCGAGGGCTTGTACAGCTTGTCTGCGGTCACTTGGCCTTGATCGACCACACCTTACCATAGCAATTGTTGTCAGAAGCCAATATGAGAATGTGGCATCTTTAGAAGTCACGTTTCCCCAAACACCAAACACTGATGAGTAAGGCTTTCTTCGTATTTTCAGTTTGAGGGAGAGGGGCAGAACACGAAGGGCAACCGTAAAAGGTTACAAGATAAAAATACGATGATTTTACATTCAAGGAAACTCGCAAAAGACTTTTACCATCAACCTTAAAAAATGTCTTCCTTTAGCTACTAGCCAATGTATAATCGAGCTCATTTAGAGATCATGTTGATCCCAGCTTCTGTTATGTGTGAGATTGACCTCGGAACAATTTGTGCACATGGTACACCTAACTTTATAAGTGACGTCAATCCGCCCTATCAAATTTTGTTTGCGCCGGCAAATTCAAAAGAAAAAATGACGACGTTTAGGATTGTGACGTCTAGTGCCCATCTAATTACACACCGTTTTATGGCACAAAAAAAAACGCGATGTAATCGGTTTTTTAGACTGCCTGTGCGACCTTCAAGCTTGTCTTTGTACGTTCTTCGTGGTGAAATGCCCTCTATAAGCAAAATTTAGAGAATCCTTGAGCTATATGCTGCAAGGAGTGAAAGCAGTAGTCCGGCCGCATTCTCCCCTCTTCTGTATACTGTGCGAATGCAGACGGACGCGCACTTTGAATGCTTTGAACTTAAAGGCCCCACATAAAGCACACGGCTTAATAAGCATAAATTATTGTGAAGTGTTCGCAGATTTGGCTTTTAAATGTCATGCACATAGGAAGCACAATGGTGGTGTAAAGTACGCCGAAATTGTAATGGTGCACTTTAAGGTTATACAGGGTATGTTCAGCGAAATGCGGGCCAAATCGTTTGTGCCAAAACTATACATCCCACAAAAAAAAGTCTTGTGTTGTTTTGGTCCTGGGCCAGGGGCCTATTTAGAAAAATTATTACAAAACAATGTAGTTAATAATGTGTATGTGTGCTGATTATTGTCTTTTTTTCTTCCAATTACAGCATACACGGATGGTATCTCCAAGGAGAAGGGGTGGGATTATGTAGAGAAGCTAGTGCTTCTTTCTATGGGTACGAAGCTTTCCGAAGTAAGGTCAGAATGGAAAAAGCACCACCAAGTTCCGCCTGGTCCTGAGCAGCCACAATAATGAACACAGAATTCAGAAGAATAGTAATACGAAAGACTTACGCAGGCAGCCACGCTTTTTGAGTTCGCAATGACATTTGATTATGATCACAAATATTCCTGCTTTGCTCAAGGTCGCCTAGTTTACACACCATATTGGTGATCTTTAGCGCAGCAGGAATATTTTTGACCAGAATTAAACGTTATTGTTAATTGACCAAATGTGGCTGTCTGTGTAAGTCCTTCGTGTCTTTATTCTTTTTACTTGTGTGTTCATTATTTCATTTTTTTCTCATGATTTAGTCCTTCGTGTTTTTGTTTTTGTTACTTATGTGGTAATTTTTTTCTTTTTTGAGGGTTTAGTTAAAGATATGATGCCCTCTTCATTTTCTAGTCCGGGAAACAGAGGTGACCTCGTCGTGTTCAAGGAGCAGTAATGACCTTTTCATCTTGTATTGCCTCCGGCGAACAATGGTGTCTGTGTGTCTGTGTGTGTGCAACGTACGTGGTCACAAGGGATGATTTGGGGACCGAACGGAAAAACAAGGCCAGCGAGGAGCGACTGGGGGACTTTGAACATCGCACGGTGCAAGGAAGGACTTCAACGACGAGGCTAGCAAGCAAGCCCATGTCAAAACTGCTGTGCTCGACCAGAGAGGTGAATCAGGACTTGTGACTCTGTGAGTGAGAATCAACGACTTTGGAACTTTCGTGTAGTTTACAGCTTAATTGTCGCCTCCCGTTTGTTTTATTTTAATAGGTGTCCGTGTGCTGTTACATTTTTAATTTTAATGGTTGTCCGTGTGATATTACAGTTTTGTTTCTTATCATTTTTTTGAATGGGGAAGTGCTAGTTTGGAGTTTTGGCACTTTTATGTATAAAACTTTTTTTGCAAACCATATTCCCTGTCTGCTCTCTCGACAACCAATCCCACCAAAGGGCTGCGACTTTCCGACGTCGAATGATATGTTAAAATGTTTTCTAACTAGTGATTGCCTGCATTCTATCTTTGTAGCATACATATTTGTCGGAATGACAAATTCCGAACCAGGCCAATAAAGATTGGTCTGTGGCCTATTCTGTAGATATATCTACGTAAATACACGTTTGGCAGTGTGGGATAGCAGTAAATTGTATATTTTGTGGATATTCGTAAAAATGCATTATATGATCCCAAGTCTGGACCTGGAAAGTATAGTACCTGCCCCATGGCAATAATTTTCATGTGATGCTAGAAGGAGCATCACATGGAAATTGCTTTATATGGGGTGGGTACCCTATTTGCCAGGCCCAAACATGGGATCATATAAAGCAGTCTATATATAGTATATAAGGAATTGGGCAGATATGGGTATATAAGGAATTGGGCAGATATGACTTCATCCATCCAGATACGGCCTTATTATGCATATCTGGCCATATCTGCCCAATTCCTTATATATTCATATCTGTATTTTTAATATAAGTCCAGATATGACATTTTTGTAAGGGTAGGTATGTCACTCTATTAAACTATTTCTATTATTTTCCGGTGTTGCCTACGGTAATATACGGTTTAATATACGGTTAAACCCACTCCGGTGAGGATCTACGGATTGGCCAGATACGGTTCAGCTTCCACTTCGACCAATTACGGTTGGGTTTCCGGACTGGTTATTTCCGGTTCATTCTAACGGTTTCTTGAAATCCGGTTTGCATATGGGCCCATATGACGGATTGAAATTCCGGATTCATTCCGGTTTATTTTTGAACCGTTTTTTTTTTTGTGTAGGGCAGGAACTCCAGCCCTTGCCGTGTGGAAACTTCTTAGTCCAGACCGATTGTCCCACGCTCAGTTCCCGTGTGTTATTGACGCTTTCTGTGCTGGCTGGCTTTTCAGAAAGTACAGATTTAATCGTTCCAGAGCTGATGGAAGTTCCCTGGCATGAAGCAACCATGCTGGTGTTTTGCCCGTTGCAACGTGAATGTTAGTGTGCTGTTTGAATACAAACCTGGCCAGCACACAATTCAGCTCTTCCTTTCCTTTCCTCCCGAGTGCAAGTTTTAGCTCCTGTACCATGCGCTCCGCATGGCCATTAGTCGCGGGACGGTACGGTGCACTTGTTACAGCGATGATACCGTTGTTTCGGTAAAATGTTTTCACCTCCTCGCAAACTAGCGCCGCGCCATTGTCCGACACAATCTTCCTTGGTAGACCAAACGTTACAAAAATGGTCCGTAATTCTTTAATGATGGCGGCAGACGTCATATAGCGGACGACGCGCACTTCCAGCCACTTTGTGAACGCGTCCACCACAACCAGAAAAACATGACCCACGACAGGACCTGCAATGTCCAGGTGAACAGTGTCCCACGGTTCGGCTGGCCTATTCCACACAGGAATAGGTTCCTTCGCAGGTGACTTCCGGTGTATCTGGCAGGCGCTACATGCAGCGACCCATGCTTCAATATCGGCGTCGATCCCGGGCCACCAAACGTAGTTGCGAGCGCAAGCTTTCATCACGACAATTTCGCGATGTCCCGAGTGAATTAGAGCCATCGTCTCTCTGCTCAAGTGGTTGGTTAGGAATCACGACTTGTGTCCCCCGCTTACGCATCCTCTGTGTGTCGACAACTCTGCCGTTTACGTCTGTACGGCGAGTACTCTGGGGACTGTTACCGATGAAGAGTACCTTCTTGTACTGCCTGGTACGGTTACCAGGACGGCGTCACGTGCTGTCTCCCTGGCTACTTGGTCTGCGGAAAGCGGTGGGCGGGTCGAAGCCTCAAACATCAGGATGTCTCCTGGTACTTCTGGGTCCTCCTCCGTGGTGGGCATGGGAAGTTGGCTTAGAGCGTCCGCATTCTGATGGCGGTTTTCTGGCCAGTACCTCAGCTCATACTTATTAGCGGCCAATTTTACGCACCATCTGGTCATCCGCGGTGAGAACACTTGTGGAACGGGCTTGTCAGCTCCTAGTATGCCAAGATTTTCCCTCGAGTATGAATTTCAATTTGTATAGATGTGATAGAATGTGCAAACGGGGTGGGGAGTACTGATAGCTGTGAACAACCGCCTGACGGTATCACGAGTGACTACTGCACCGGGCTTAGAAGCGGTTTGGTTATACGTTTCATCACATTCTTTTCAAACAGTCATTGGCCTCTGCTACAGACCACCTGACAGTAATAATGCCTTTGTACCTTTATTACAAGAGTGTCTCAGTGATATATTCTTAAAATTTCCTAAAGCAACGCTTATACTTTTAGGTGATTTTAACTACCCCTCCATCGACTGGAATAAGTTAACAGCAAATGACAATGAATCAAGATATTTCATCAATATGTGTTGGGATTTCAACTTCACACAACTGATTAATCAGCCAACTCGAATCACTGATCACAGTAGTAACATACTTGATCTTTGCTTATCTACGGATCCAAATGTGATCAAGAACCTTTCACTACTACCTGGGCTCAGTGACCACCTCGTTGCACATTTTAACTTTTTGTTTCCTATTCTGCACAAATGTATTCTTCATAAACAAATAAGGGATTACAACAAAGCCGACTACAAGTCTATTACCGCTGAACTAGAGGCATTTTATGTGTTTTTCAGGGAGGCGTTCCATAGTTACTCAATTGAGGAAAACTGGCTCCGTTTTAAAAATAGATTATCATTCCTCGCGAATAAATACGTGCCTCTGGTGAACATCAAGACAGATAGTCACAACCCCTGGTATACTAAAGCAATCAAGCGACTAGGCAATAAGAAAAAAGATTATTCAAGCGTGCTAAACAGAATCCCTTAAACAAAGAGACACAAAATAAATATGAAGAATGCGAAAAATTATATAGATATGAAATTACAAAAGCCAAATCAAAATTTTACGGTACCGACCTATTACAAGTATTAACCGACAAACCCAAACAGTTCTGGAACGTAATTAATCCTAAGCCGTTCACCCCTCTTGCTCTCACCAATGACGAAGGTCTAGTTCTCTCCGACGACCAGTGTGCTGTTTGCCTAAACAACTATTTTTGTTCCGTGTTCACCAACGAAAATATTAACAACGTTCCGGTACTTCCTGCCCTTACTCATCCGTCTATGGAAACCATTACCATCGACTATTCTGGTGTTATCAGCGCTATTGAAAATCAGAAACTTTCCTCGAGTTCTGGCGATGACCTCATCAACTCAAAAATATTAAAAAATACGAAGCATGCATCATCTCTGTTTTTAACCGACATTTTTCGTGAATCCCTTTCGTCAGGTATCGTCCCTCATGACTGGAAAATTAGCCGCGTCATCCCCATACATAAGTCCGGAAACCGAAATTCGCCCTTAAATTATCGCCCAATATCACTGACCAGCATTCCTTCAAAAATCTTGGAACATATCATATTTTCTAATGTTATGAGATATATCGAATCTAATGGCCTTCTTACCATAAACCAACACGGATTCAGGAAAGAGTTGTCATGCGAGACCCAACTCCTCGAATTTGTACATAGCATTCATTCTAATTTGGAACATAAACAACAAACTGACGCTATCTTCCTTGATTTTTCGAAGGCCTTCGATAGAGTACCACATAACCGCCTTATAATGAAACTTCACCAATTAAAAATTGACCACTTCATTATTACTTGGATTTCTAAATTTCTTTCTGATCGCTGTCAATATACCGTTGTTAATAACTCAGCATCATCCAAAATGAGCGTAACATCTGGCGTTCCTCAAGGAAGCGTGCTCGGACCACTCCTTTTTTTAATCTACATCAATGACCTCCCTCTTTGTGTTTCTTCGACCATCCGCCTTTTCGCAGACGACTGCGTAATCTACCGTACTATCTCGAGCACCAGCGACCACTCATCCCTGCAAACTGACTTGTCATCTATTGCAAAATGGTGTGATAATTGGCAGATGTCACTAAACCTAGATAAATGCAAAGTACTCACCTTTTCTCGTCTTTTGTCACCGTCTTCTTATAACTACAGCATTAACGATATTATACTCGGTTCATCCTCATCTTACAAATATCTTGGTCTTCATATAACCACCGATCTAACATGGACCACCCACGTCAATCACATCGTTGCTAAGGCAAACAGCACACTCGGTTTTCTCCGACGGAACATAAGACTCGCACCCCCTAAAGTAAAACAAATTGCATATCTAACATTAGTACGCCCAAAACTAGAATATGTTGCATCCATATGGTCTCCGAGGCAAACTTATCTGAAAGATGAACTAGAACGTGTCCAAAGAAGAGCATTACGATTTATTTATTCTGATTATTCTTTTCACACAAGTGTGTCTGAGCTACGTAAACGAGCAAACTTCCCTGAACTCACTTTAAGGCGGAAAATATTTCGTTTGACACTCTTTTACAAGATTTACCATCATAACCCAACAATTAGAAATAAACTATTTCCTCCTCCCACTTCTTTTTTTCCGAGATTAGATAACAACTGTAAAATACAACCCATATATGCATCCACGACTTCTTACGCTAACTCTTTCATACCTTTTACAATTAATGAATGGAACGCTTTGCCTAACAACATAGTCACAGCTCACAATATAGATGTATTTAAAAAAGTGCTAGGTGAATTTTTAGAATCCACAATGAACTAGCAGTTTTTGAACATAAGTGTATGTGAACTTTTTGTCATCTTTTGTTTGAATATTTTGTTGATTCTTTTTTTTTGTTCGTGAGTGTATATGCTTATATGCCTTTCTTATTGTCCTAGAAATATGAGCTGCCCATCCCTTGTATAATGCCCTGTTTTAGGGCCTTCAAGGTACTAATAAATAAATAAATAAATAAATAAATAAATAAATAAATAAAAGAGGTTGATGATCTGTGTAGATTGTCATGCTTCGCCCTGCGACATACTGATGAAAATGGCTGACTCCATACACAATGGCTAGGCCCTCTCGGTCCAGTTGTGAGTAGTTGCGCTCAGCGGTTCCCAGTGTCCTGGACGCAAACGCAATCGGAGCCTCTCGGCCGTCGGAGTCCAACTGTGCTAGTACGGCGCCCACACCGTAAGGCGAAGCGTCGCAGGACAACAGCAGTGGTTTTCTTTCGTCATAGTGTGCCAGTACTGTATACTGCACCACCAGATCCTTCAACTTCTGGAAAGCCTCGCGGTGGTTTTCCTCCCACCGCCACTCTGTCTTCCGTTCCAGTAGGTGATAGAGCTCTTTCGCAATCGTTGCTCGATTCTGTAGAAATCTGTCATAAAACGCTAACAGTCCCAGAAAGGACTGCAGCTCTGTCTTGTTCCTTGGCTCGGGCGCCTGTACTACGGCCTGAATCTTGTCCTGCGTGGGATGTATGCCGTCCGCATTGATGAGGTGGCCAAGAAATTTTACTTCACTCACCCCGAAGCGGCACTTGGTTTCCTTTAGTCTTAGTCCTGCATCTTCTAGTCTCGTCAGTACTTGATCTAGTCGATAGTTATGTTCTTCCGCAGTCTCCCCGCTGATGATGATGTCGTCTAGGTACGCACTGACTCCTGAGATGCCTGCTAATGTTGTGTCCATGACTTTCTGGAAGATTGCAGGAGCTGCCGCCACTCCGAAGGGAAGTCTCTTCACTCGATACAGGCCCTTGATGGTGTTGATTGTCAGTACCTCGGCCGTGTCGTCTGTCACCCGTAGCTGTTGATAAGCCTGCGCAAGGTCCAGCGTCGAGAAGACTGTGCCACCCCGGAGGTTAGACAAGGCTTCAGTGGGTGTCGGCAGCGGATAAGCCACCGGTTTCGCTGTCTTGTTCACCGTGCTGCGGTAGTCCCCGCAGAGCCTCACCGAACCATCCGTCTTTCTAACCACCACCACGGGCGTGGCCCATGTTGAATGTTGGACCTGCTCCAGGATGCCCTGCTTTTGCAGTGCCATCAGTTCGCATTCCACGACAGCACGCAGGGCGAAAGGTACCTGGCGTGCCTTGAGGAATCTTGGCGTTGCTGACTCCTTCATTTCCAACTGGACAGGTGGGCCGTTGTACCCTGTGATGTCGGACTTGAACACCGCTTTGTGTGCACTGAGAACCTTCTGGACTTCTTTGCCTGGCGAAAGATGGTGTATCCCGCTGACCTGGATCTTTAGCGCTGGAAACCAATTTCTGCCCATCAAGTTGCACCCTGTTCCACTTGTTACAACCAGCGGTAGAACGTAGTCCTTGGACTTATGTCTCACGCGCACTTCAGCTGAACCAAGGACACTCAAGCCTTCGCCGGTCCATGTCCGAAGGGTGACGTTCTCTTTCCGCAGGTACGGAGGTCTGGTCGGCCACACCTTCCGGTATGTGGCCTCACTGATTACCGTAAATGCTGCTCCTGAGTCTACCTCGAATTCTAGTAACTTTCCCTCGACCTTGAGAGTCACCAGGTACTTGGGAACGAAACTGGTTGCACGTTGTGCGTTCAGCTCTTGCATGTCCAACCCGTAGCTTTTAACAGAAGCTCCACTTTGTGATTCTAGGGCGTCCTCTTCTGCGCCGCAGTCCATCTGATGGGTTGAGTGACGTGTGCCAGTCCTCATCTTGTTTCGACAAGCTTTTTCGATGTGTCCTATTTTTTTACAGAAACGGCACGCTACCCTGCTGAATGGGCAACTGTCTTGCCTGTGCCGTCCATGGCAGCGGTAACATCGTAGATCCGGTTGCGTTTGATCCCGATCCGAGGTCTGTTTCGTAGCCTGTGGTTGTGTGACCCTATGCAGTTCCGTCTTGGGAGTTTTAAGCTCCTGCTGCTGTTTTACCGCACTTTCCAGTCTTGTTGCCATGTCGTATGCTTGCTTGAACGTGAGCGTTTGCTCTGCGAAAAGCCGTTGCTGCAGACGCTCATCTTGCACACCGCACACCAAACGGTCTCTCAGCATTACATCCAGCGGCAGCATGGTTGGATTCAATGTCAAAGGGGCGGCGGCCGCTCGTCCTTCAGCGCTAGTTGAAGCGGTCGATGCTCCGGCGCTAGTTGTGGCCACCGAGAGAGGTGTCAGCACGCCGAAATTGCAGTTGGCGGCTAATTTCTTTAATTCCGCCACATAGGTAGCGATGGACTCGCCTGGCTGTTGGTCGCGGCGTTGGAATTGGCTTCGGCTGAATAGTTCCGAAGGCCGTGGATCGTAATGTTGTTGGAGCATGGACATGATGCTTTCAAAGGCAACTTCGCCGGGCTTCCTCGGGGCCGTTAGCGCTTGCACAGTCTCGTAGGTTTCCGCGCCACAAAGGGTCAGCAGCAGGGCTCTCTTCTTCCCGTGGTCCGTTATGTCGTTTGCCTGGAAGAAGAATTCCAACCGCTCCGCCCAGGCCGACCATCCTGTCCCTTGGAATTCTTCGAGCTTGCCTTGTGTCGCAGTCATCCTTGAACCGCTGCTGGAGTTCTCGTCCGCCCTCGTCGCCAATGTTAAATACGAGATGTAGACCTTCGATGGTTGCCTAATCGGTTTATTCCGATGGAGCCTCCGATTGAGCCTGGCGCAACGTTCCTAGCCTGGCGTTTGTCTGCTCGTGCCCCGCGGCTCTCAAGCGCTCGGTGCGAGCGCAGCCGATGGTCACGAGCCGATGGGCGCCAGATTGCGAGCCGCTCCATAACAAAGAGTACACAAATTCGATCAAAGCCACAATGGGACTGCGGCAGGGGTGCCCGCTCTCACCACTACTGTTCATGCTGTATATAGCTGGGATGGAGGGTGCGCTGGAAGAGAGCGAACTCGGTTTCTTCATCAGTTACAGTAAAGATCGTAGGTCGTCAAGTGTTGCAAAGAATCCCTGCGTTAATTCATGCAGATGATATAGTGCTCCTGGTGAAGTCTCTCGAGGAGCTTCAGGAGCTGCTCAACATCTGCGGAGAAGCAACCCTAGTAAATCCGGGGATCTCCGGATGGATGTGGAGCCTGAGAAGGCCCAGAAACCGGACGGCGCTTCAGCCGCGGCCGCAGCGAAGCATATGGTAACCATCCAGGGCCAGAACATCGACTGGAAGAGTGAAAATAGGTATTGGGGAGTGGCACTGAGACTGGGGCGGCGGTATCTGGAGCGACATGAGAGCGGACTACGAGCCACACTGAATTCCCACCAAGGTTACCTGGGATGCAGAGCGCTCTGGAGTGTCATCCGATATCAGACTGTGCGAACACTGTGGAAGATGGTCGCGGTTTCCGAGTTTGACTTTCGCAAATGCTGTGCTGTGCGTGTCGGCGCGTACGCGGGAACACCTGGAGGTGAAGCAGCGGGAGGTGGGCCGCCTCGCGCTGGTGACGCACAGAAACACCTCGGGCGACTATGTGCAGGCTGACATGAGGTGGTCCTGTTTCGAGGCGCGTGAGGCCACGAGCAAGCTAATTTATGAGCGGCTATTGTGCACGTTGCCGGAGCGTCCACGGGTCGGCCAGGTGTTTAAGTATGTAAACCATCAGCACCCTATCGGTGAAAAGGGTGCGCTAAATCACAGAGCGTTTTTAGGTACTCCATGTGCTGCTGTACGAGGAAGCAGCGCCGAGCATGGCGAGGAGAGTGCGAGATTGCGTGGCGGACGTTGAAACCGCCAGATGGGTCGCCGAGGCTGGAGCACGGCCGTCCCTTTCTGTGTAGAGTGTGGAAAAGTAAACCATAGCCCGCGAAGATTATTTTGATAATTCGAGGGACAGTAAACTTTTGTGCGAAGCGCGAAGGGGGGTCCTAGGAACTCGCCAACTACGGGCCAAGTTCATGGTGGGACTGGACACAACATGCGTACTGCGCAGCATGGAGGAGGAAACGGAGATGCACACTGTGATAGAGTGCCAGGCACTTGAACCGCCAATGCCAATCGAGGTGCAAGACTATGCTACTGTGCAGGGGTTGCGAGGGAAAAAACTGGTGCAGCAAGTACAGCCGATATGCAACGGAGTAGCGCCAACGACCCACGAGGCCAAAGGAGAACCCAAGGTGGTGGTGGACAATGTGGCTGTGGAGACCACAAAAGAGGCGGTTAGAGGACTGGTGGGGCAAAACTATTGGGAGGACAGGAAGAATACTGAAATAAAAAGAGTAGCTTTAGGTTGTTTTTTTTATGTGGTAATGGTTTGGTTTAGTTTAAAGCTGTGATCGCCCGCAACAAAGTGTTTAGCCGACAGAATCCAATTCGATCCAATCGTGTTTGTTTTTCTACCCGTTTTGTTTTTCGAGTTTTCAACAGCCGAATCGTGGGCTTCAAGTTCAACGCTTTCCTCGCCAAGTTATTGGACATCCTTTGGTTTTTTGTTTTCCTATTTTCCACCGACAACGCAAGAAATGCTCATTTGGGCGTCAGGCACGAGATCGTGATGAATGTGTACTCTACTTTGTCAAAAGTCTCAAACGGCGTTGTACCACGAAGTTGTTAAACGAACATCGGAGCTAACAGACGTTGGGAAATCGACAAAAAGTTGATCCGGCTACGGCGGGAAACGCTCTAAGATGAAAAACGGCACGAAATCGGGTGTCGAGGCGGCGGTCAGACACAAAACCATGCGGTGTCTGTGGAGCGCCGAGAAAACGCCTACTCCAGTGTGATTGGAGGGACGCGGTATGCTTTGGTTGCTGTTAAGCGTTTGTGGAGAGAGCACGCTGCTTTGTTTGAAATCAAAGACAGGGCGGCAGTCTACCCAGAAAGCTCTCTCAACCCTCTTTTTCTGTGGGCTCCGGACGGCACCGCGGCAGAGAGATAGACCCGTCTGGGCGCCGAGCGTTACCGACTTTCGTGTTTCAGACCCGGCCTTTCTCTGCCAGCAGTCAGCGTTGCGGAATTGCCACTCTGGAATTGGAATGATTCCGGAATCATTCCGCTCTTTCGCGACCCCGGAATAAAAAGGGAACGGAATGGTGGCAGCGCTGGGGGGAATGGAATGGGAATAGAATTAGACGTCTTTTGCTTGGAATGGAGTGTGAATGGAATGGACTCGGTTCTTATGCGAGCTGTTTCGATTTCCATCTAGGGCCTACGGGCTGTTGGCGCAATTCGTTAGCGCATGGTAAGTGCGCTTTTGAAACAGCATCACTGCACTGGAGGTGACTGACGCCTTCAATGTTTCACTGGCTTATGCTCCTTCAAGGATGAAAATGGCGCGTCCTCAGTGAAGCAACCAAGAGTGAATAGTTGTAGGCGGATAAGGTGTCGTTCCTGGCGCCACGAGGCGCGACAACGCGGCTTGGGATCATGCGCGATTAACATTTAGCTTTTAACCAGGCTGTCGAACGGACCCGAAAACCGGAGTAAAACCTTTATTTTTAACTGAACCGAAACAGAACTCTAACCGAAATCAAACGTTTGATATCTATCCGAACTGGGACGAAAATGTAATCTCATGTGGCGGTACCGATTCGTTGGAAAGGATTCGCTGTAATGAAACGTGAGCCTCGCCTGTTTGTGGCTGGCGGTGCGAGGTCAATTAAATATTTGTGACGGTGGCGTCAGCGGCTCAGTTTTGACTAAACAAACGGCAGCGACGACATGGAGACAGCTCAATAATAATGCAACAAATAAGTATATTTCACGCCTATGTACAGCACGAAATGGCGTCGGCAAGTCAGCGTTGAGGCGTACAATTGTTTACTTTGTTTCACCATACGATGGACCACAAAGGACGCTACGAGCCACAGGAGCCAATTCACAGCTCGGAGGGCGTCACGTGTCCTTCCGGTTGGGCAGAGCGACGCGGGGAGCGTGATGTCACGAGACAAGCTAGGAACTACGGATTGGCAAGTGTAGCTTGTAGCGTCCATCACGGTACGTCGCAAAGTGAAACTGAGTATTGCTGATATGCCGAGAGGCTAAGGAGCTATTCTTTTTTTTCTTTTCTTGCTTCTAAGCAGTATTCCAGAAAGAAGGGTAAAGCAAAACATATACGTGAAAATAAAAGCAAAACGTTTACGGTTGTCGGCGCGTTCGTTCCGCGGTGTCGAAATTTGGAGGCACGAAGAGGCGAAGCCTCGACGAGCGCGACACTGCGGCGCCGGTCGCCGGAACGCCAGAACCCTGGACATTGCTTGAAGTAACTGTGTGTGTGTGATGTGTGGGTTTTCTATGAACAGCAAGTCGCCCGTTGTATTTTTGTCCTTTTTTGTTTTATTCGTCACACGACGGGCCTTTGCTGTATCTCTCCTCTTCAACTCAGTCGTTCGAGCAACTCGTTCGGGCGTGCGGTGTGGGTAACGTTCCGATCTGGATGAGAATCGTAGCGGCGTGTGGTCGTGTGTCAGTATTGCGTGATATCCGCTAAATACCCCACGCTAGCAGCCGTACTGCACCGGATAAATTTCTCATCCACATTGGGTGAACAACGTTTCCATACTCTGGCAGACTAAACTCCTGCTGTCTAAAACTTTTGGACTGATTTGTATTTTGTGGGTAGTTTGCAAGTATGGTGCGTACTACTATTACGGTTTCACGGTGCGTGCTGGCTGATTGACTTCACATGTGAGTGCTCTACTTTGTTACTGTTACCAAGCGCCTGTATAACCACGTAACTTTCATATGGTGTTCGCGTTAAAATTTCAAGTTCACAAAACGAAATAGGGCGTAGGTTTGTTTTTGATGTCCTCATTTCCGCAGCACTGCTTCTGCTGACCTTTCTTTTTAATGCAGATGATGCCGTGTTTACCTAACCTTTTCTTCTGGGAGCGGTGGACTTTCTTCTTTTTTTAAGAACCGGCTTAACCTGGTTCGCTCTTGGTGGAACCGGTAACCGAACCTTCATTTCAAAAGCGTCACTGAATCAGAACCGAACCGGAACAAAATTCCATGCGATTGAACCCGAATCGAGCAGGAAAAATGACCGCTTCGACTCTCTGCTTTTAATCCAGCCGATCTTCTATAGTGTTTGCGTGGAGCACAAATAAAAAATTGGATTTAATATGTTAAGAAATTGCAAGAATCTTGCAGCAACCGTAAAAGTTTACATTTTAAGGCAGGTTATTATAGAACCTGCCTTAAAATGTAAACTTTTACGGTTGCAGTACGGTTCTTGCAATTTCTTAACATATTAAATCAAATTCTTCTGCCGCTACAGTCCCTTCTGCTGGCGCCATATACGGATTGCACTTTGTCAGCGTTTTCGTTCTTGTCGCAGTGCGTGGAGGTTTGGGGCAGGTATACGCGGCGTCGCTTGTAACAGCGCACTAGGGGTGCTGTTGTGCAAGTATTCGAAGCAAAGAGCAAGCTAGCTTCTTGCGCCACGCACGAACTTGACATTTTTTAAGGCCTTACAAAACAAGCAACACGCTTACAGGAATGGGACTGGGCAAAGCTGCTTTGGAACAATCTTGGGAGCAGAAAAAACTTCAGTTTGGAGCAGGCTGGGAGCAGCATAAACGAACTCGTGGAGCAAGTTGGGAGCAGCATACGATTTTTAAGAATGTTAAAAAAGAGGCTAAATGTCACCTGGTTTTCAAAACTAAAGAAAATATGGCATTCAGATAACTCCACGTGAACTTAACGGTAGTGTCAATTAACTTTTTAGTTGCAAAAAAATTTCACAAAATAACATGGAAATGACAGATCACATACTGAGCAAAACTGTCCACGACAGAGTGCCACGTGTCGAAACCGACTTGCAAATAGGTAAATATAAACAAGCACAAATAGCTTTCATTGCTCAGCATTGACTAGTAAGGGGTACCGAAACTAAAACGAAGGTACAAAAATAGTCTCATTTTTCATTGACTAGAATACGATAATTAATGTCCTTGCACATATAAATCTATTGGGACTTCGTCGATTGCTCACGGGCACACTTCACTTTTTCGACATTCTGAGCCAATTTCGCATTAGCCTCCGCTAACCGCACTTGTCCAGACACAATCTTCTCCATCTCCTTTTTTCTTGCACAGCTTGCAGCAAGTCTGCTATGAAAGGCACTTTATTGACATCACTACCAAATCGCTTGAGGTAGCTCTTGACTTCGCGCATACCGTCTTCACAGGCAATCAGCGCAATTATGGTGCCAGGAGCGCGTCTTCGACTGGTGTGTTTAGCGTCCTATGCTGCCCATACATCAAAAGTGGTACCGAAGTGGCAACAAATGACGTCAAAGAAGCCGCAGTGTCTTGCTGTTGCATGTCGCGATCCTCGCGGTTGGTCGATAGTAATGCTGACGAGAAGCTGCGAGTAGCACGAGCGAACGGGAGTGTCGCTGTCGTCACGGCGTCCCAACTTTTGAACGTCGAAGTTTCCGTGGACTGCCCCACTGGAGAGCGACCTGCAACAGAACAGGCGTCTGCCACATACACTAGAGCTCTTGAGACGCCGCCAGGATCGCGACTGGCGACAGCATGACCGTTCCATGACGTCATCAGGCGGAAATCGAGGGACCACTTTTTTGGACTCGGTATACACACCAGTTGGAGACGCGTTCCAGCCACCGTAGCGCAATCACGATCTGGCAGCTCGTATCTTGCTCCTTCATATACGCCTCACTGCTCGCTCGCCTTTGTCCCCAAGTTTTCTGCGCGAACACGCGGGGCGGGCCAACGCGGACTTCGGGATTACGATCAGGGGCGGATGCAGGAATTTCCTGAGGGGAGGGTCAGGTGTTGGTCAACGTACCATATGTTTAGGAACCCCCTCCCCCTCTCCCTCGTTTCACGCCCTAAATTTTACTCATGCAAAAATCAAGGGTGAGGAGGGGGGGGGGGGTCAGGACACCCGGACCCCCTCTAAATCCGCCCCTGATTGCGATGGTCACACGTTTGCTCCACTTATTAGATCTTCAGATGAAGTGACTCCAGGACTTCAGAAAAGCACGGTGAGCATGGAGCAACGGCAACTAACGTTGGCGGCAGCAACCTTCAGATACAGATTTTCGGATTCGAATCCACTGGCGTCCCATTTGGGCCGAAAGCACGGCCGAAAGGTCTGGTGTCAATATTGCCAACAGAAACTGCGAGCTGGCTAATTTCGACGAGGCTCGTTTATAATTTCAGTTTGGGCGCAGCGAGGTGGCCAATTAACATATATTTTTAATTAACTTCTAATTAGTAAACAGAGCCATATTCCTTCAGTTAGAAACTTGCTGGCCATGGTCGAAAGCCACTAAATCTGTTCATTAGAAATGTTGGGGGGACGTGCATTGTTTTGACAGTCATTTAATGTAAAAACTATGCATCTCAGAGAAATAGGGTTGGCACCATATAAGTCATAGTCAAGAGAACCATTTAATGAGATACGTAGTGCTTAGGATAATTAGGTTTAGTTTTGCATAAAATAATAATAATCAGTCCCAGTTAGAGACTTGCTGGGCATAATTGGAAATCATTAAATCAGTTAATTTTAGAAGGATTGGGAGCACGCACGAAGTGTGGTATTTCAAAAACGTTACCACATTTAATGCAGGCGCAAGGCTGGCAGAGCGAAAATGTGGCTGATGACACGGGAAAACATGAAGGTCTCGACACATTTGCAGGAGCCAGAGAAACAGTACTTTGTGCTCCTAGTTTCTGAATTTGAATGATTTAGTGGTGTCTGACGATGCTCATCAAGTTTCTAATTGCGACTATATGCTTATTTTTTAACGAAAAGGTTAACTGAAACATTTGTCGTTCCTAGTGTCCGCCTTGTCAAGTAAGCTAATGGCACTATCAAGAGTGCCCTGGTGCAAGTTTCCTTTAATATTTTGTCTCTAGAAAAGAAAACCAGGTATATATCCAGGAAACGTCATAGTTAAGAGCCCAAGAGGGTAGAATAAGAGTCGAAGTAGGTATGTTCAATAAATTCCATTTCATCTGATCCCCAAACGTGGCAAAGTTAAGAAATAAAACTGAAGTTTCTAATAGTATGTTGAAGAGATGCCATCTGGTCAGAGCCCAAGCATGGCGAATGCAAGAAATAAAGTTTTTATTTGCAAATATTACAAAATCTTGTGTTTTATTTCTTTAACAAGTTTGACGACTCCTTTCATATCAAACATTCAGGCATTAATAGGTCCAGGAAGGTCGGGAAAGGTGTAAATATAGCGTGTTCCCAAAATTATCAGTGGTTTATTTCAATTGATCTTGAATATTTGATCTCAATGACATTTCTGTCCCACAGAAAAGAAAAGTTCCCTAGTTGATCTGAGAAACAATATATTTAATTTGAATTTCTGTTAATTAAGAAACCTTCTAAAAAGCTGCTCGCCTGCGAGCTTTTGGAACTTGCAAAATGTTAGTTGATGAGCCAAATTTGGAGACATGTTTCCCTCAGAGGTTTACAGAATACAGCAACGTATTGCCGTATTCTGTAAGCTGGGTGCGGCAACCGTGTATAAGGGCAGGTTTGAAACTATAAGGCCCCAAATGCTTTGTCGCAAGGTATAGCGTATTTATTAATCAAACTAATTATTGCCATGTTCCTCACAGGCACTTAGTAATTTTTCAATAACTATTCGAACTTATTAAAACTGTCTTCACATTCACATTGCAAAGTAAGACTCAATTTTGTCCCTGTAAAGATCTTTACTCCTACTTTCGAGACTCATGTGCTGTGTTGGCTTGTTTTCCGAGACGTAGTCCGATTCTGTAGGCGAAACAAAAGATAGTTAACCCATGCACTTGAAAGATGCCACTTTCTGTATGTTGATGATCTGGAGCTACATGCCAATCTGCCAAGTCGAAGCAAGTACTTTTATAGGACTGGAAATCAGCGTCCTACTAAGCAATACAGAAAGAGTGGATAATATTTGAAGCATTGTTAAACTAGTATAAATGTTTGTTAAGAATGTGGCGATAATCGGATAGCAATGAATAAGTATATGCTCTACCTTGCGAGAAAATTTGACATTACCCTCTCACTTTCTGTTGTACATGTTTCTTTATGTACTAGTCCCGCGAAGGCGACAGACAGCAACAGCCGACTCTACACACCTCCAGCATTCACACGATGTTATCTTTGGCAGGCTTGAATGACTCGAGATTCGTTCCTGAGCTCACTGTGCTCGGTGAAGGAAGCCCAACTGATTGCAAGCCTACCGAACTTCGCTTTGAAATATTGCTGCACGCACTCGCGTTTTGACTGTGTCGGCTGTTGCTTATGTCGCTCCAGTAGGACTCGGGCTTAACAGATTTTTTTCGATGCTCTGGGACAGGTATTGCTTATTATGAAAATTCTGTTACATGTTTTTATGGAAACTAATTTATTTCTTGTTAACAATCTTTTTAAGTTGTCTTTTTACAAAGCTGTAGAACAGAAACTCTGTTTCATTTTTAAGAGAAACTGTTTTCTCACGAAATTCAAAAAATAGAAAGTCGATCTTTTCATAAAGTTCAAAAAAGACAAATATTCTTTTAACAGACATCATTTTTCCAAAAATTGGCCCAACAGAGAGTCGATTTTTTACAAAGTTCCAGAACAGACAATCCTCCTTTTAACAAAAACCGGTGTTTTCAAAATTTTGGACTATAGAAAGCCGATCTTTTTAAAAAGTTCCAGAACAGACACTCTTTGTTTTAACAGAAACCGGTCTTTTCGCAAAATTCGACAACAGAAAGTCTATTTGTTTATATAGAAGAGCCAAGAAGAGGAAATGCTATGATTTTAACTGAAAGTACGAAAACAGGGAAACAGGCGAAAACAGAAAATTCGTGTCAAGAGAGTTGCCAAGCTTTTTCTGTTTTTTTTTCCCACAGTTATTTTTTTACAGTGTACGCTTTCCAGGTTGCGGATGGTGTCACCCGCCTTGCACCTTTAACTGTCCCTGTATGCCGCCATCTTTGCGCGAATGTTACGCAGCGTTGTCACAACTTGGATGGCGGTGAGCGCCCCACCGGACGTCATTTCTTCGAGGGTAAATAGGCTTTTCAGCGTGCGGCTGGCATCCTCCGCCTGGCGCTTCCAACCGTCCCTCTCCAGCTTAAGGCATTCCACCAGCTGGCTGCGTTCACTCGCCTCTTGCTTCCACTTCTCCAGGCTAGCCGTTGTTTCTGTGAAGATTGAGGACACGAATTGCGGTGCATTCAAGGCGTCTGCCTCACTCGAAGCGCTCTTTGCCATAGTGTGCCAGTTCACTAGCCATGGCAATGATGTCAGAAGTGTTCGGGAAAGGGGAGGGGGCGGGAATTTCCCCGTATTTCCTCCAAATTCTTTACCAGAAATGTCTCAAGTGCCTCGGGGGTGATCGCCCCCCTCTCCCTGCCTCAACGCCACTGCATCTTGTAGTGCCTGAAGTTAAAGCAACAGCGCGAACAGGAGGGACGACACTGAACGTGTTTCTAATATTGGGTAATGTTTTAGAGCGCAGCTCTTAGGCGCCCGTTTCCGGGTTGAGCGGCGTCGCCGGCGGCGTAACCGCGCGTTACATTATGGGTTTTTTATAATGACGTCACACGTGACGTCACGTGTGACGTCACGAGGGTAAAATTCGCCGCTAAATTTAGCGAAAAAAATTCCCCTCTAAGTTTAGCGGAAAAAATTCCCTGCTAAATTTAGCGGGCAAACTTCCCCGATAAATTTAGCGGAAAAATTAACCGCTAAATTTAGCGGGAAAAACATTTTGCCGCTAAATTTAGCGAACAAGTTCCGCTAAATGGGAGGGGAGCAGGGGATGGGGAGGGAGGGTACGGTGCGGGAGGAGGGGCATACTCCTCCTCCTCTCTCCTCAAGAGCTGCGCTCCGATTCGGCGTTACAGAGAATTGTGAACGTCTTCTCATTTTTTTTTCGGTCCAGACTCTCAAAACTTTATGGTAATTCATTCATTTATTCATTCATTTGTTTATTTTCTGTGCTCATGAACAGCTTGACGCCTTGATAATGATGCACAACAAAGGGTTCACAGGTTAGTTACAAAAGTCTTAAAAGCTACGAAATTTGGGTTAAAAACATTCATATCTGCTCCAGTGAGGGTAGTGTAGAAGTGTTGAATACGGGTCATGGGACTGGTTGAGATGATCCGATTAACATGGAAAGTCGGAGAGACCTCGCAAAACTCGACTCGGCACGTGATTATTAATAGCAGATGTGAGATCTGGGCAATCAATTAATTCATGAAAACATTCATACACGAAAACAAGATCGCGCTCACGCCGTCGAGAACTTAAAGTAGGGCATCTGCATCGTTCAAACCGTCTCGCATGGTGTCTTTGTGAGGAGATATGTACTGGAAAATCTCTACCAACCACAGGAATGGTTTTACATTACTTATGCGAGTAAAAGTGGTGCCGGTAAGGTTGCTGTTTTTTGGTCAAATGAGCACACATTTCACACGAGTGCGGCTCAAATAGAGCACATACAACCAAAATATTACATTTCTAGCTCGTTTTTTTCTTGTAGTCCACTATTATATCTAAAAGACTTTAAAAAATTAAAATTTACAAAAAGGGGGTTTTGAGAAAATCGACTTCAAGCTTTCAACATTTGTTTTTTCTCACAACGTTTACGTGAAGGTGGCGGAGCCGCTACTCGACAGATCAAAATGGTATTATTATATCTATAATGGGCTTGCTTTGGGCTTTCTATAGAGCTAAAGAAAGAAAATTTACCTTAAGTACAGACAAAATAAGGACCTGTCAAATTTGACCAAGAATCAACCTGAACGACGAGTTTGACATTTGTTTTAGAAAAAAATGAAATTTCTAAAAAACTTTGAACACATCAAGGTATCTTCATAGTACCTATTAAATGAGGGGAAAAGTTATGATGGTGGAGGAAAAACAGTAGCGGCAGCATAGGGCGTCAAACACGCGACCTGCGACGTCAGGCAAAAATACTAGTTTCTGCCACTGCGGCTTCTACGCTTCGTAACTCGATAACAAAAATTTTGGGCAACATGCAGTTTGCGCCCTCCTTCATTTTAGGAATTCCCTACAAAACATATATTTTTTTTCGTGAAAATTAAGAATTAGATCCTTTTAGCCTGCCCGATTTGAATTGAAACCACCCATATATAGGGGGGACGGGATTAAGGCGGGCTCGTCTGGCTCAGCGCTTTTTGGTTTGGGCTACGGTTTGAGTCCCTGCTGTGTGAACAGAGTTTCTTGCCTTGAAGTCGGAGCTTGAGCATACAGCTGTGATTCTCCAGCTGGCCCGCGGACATTGCCGCGCCGCAGCCCAGTTCGCAGGTCAACATCCGGTGCGGGCACGTCTTGACGTGGTCCTCGAGGGTGCGGCGAGGGCAGCGGTGCTCGCACAGGTCGTGAGGGCACGGCACCTCTTTGAACTCGCACACGCCCAGGTGCGTCGTGTAAATGCTCGCGGCAACTCTGGCACTGCACCCAGGACTGCGGCACTTCACCTGTGGCCGGAAGAACGACGAGGCTTTAAAGAGATCAGGAGAAAGAAGCCGGCGATGGGATGCCAGATGACTTCACTAGAGCCCTGCACGGAAAAAGTTTGATCATCCGCATCCGCAGACTTTGTATGCGCACCCGAACCGCATCCCCAATATTCTGAAATTATTGTATCCGCATCTGACCCGCAATCCGCGCATTCATGTTTAAACATAAAATAAAGCGTGAATGACAAGAAAAAAAAAAAAAAGCATCTGGATGGTACTTTATAACTTATCAGCCGTTTGCTTATCTTTGTACAAACAACTCTTCGAGTCAGAATACGGTGAAAGTCATCTTATCGGTTTTCTTCCATCTTCCAAAAAATGCGCTAAAAATATATTTTTTTGTAACATTTATAGCAGGTGCATATTTTATAACCATGAAAATTAATAAAGGACAGACTTGTAACTTTGTATTATTTTATTAAAGTCAAATAATAAAAAAGTGGGATTTAAATCAAATATTATAAAAAAATCAATGTTTTTTTTTTTTTGTACTGCAGTTCTTGTGATGAAAACGGGTATAAGCGCTTCTTTCGTCGCCGAGGCATAATCAGGTTGTTCGCTTGTTTCGTAGACGTAGTCGCCTCTTCAGTAAACAAATTGACTATCCGTCAACCCTGATGGAATTCTGATCTGATGATACACTTCAGGGAGATGGAAAAAGGATCAGAGCAGTGCAACCTAGGTTTTGACCTGACTCACATGGAGGAAGGACAAAAAGTAATTCAGGTATTGCCAGGGTTAATGTATGCAGACGACATTGTACTTGTATCAGAAAGTCGTGAGACAATACAGGAACTAATTAGGATTTGCAGCAGGGAAGGGGACAGTTTAGGCCTAAACTTCAGTAGGGACAAGTCGGGTATAATAGTTTTCAACTACGAGACAGGGGGAACCCCTGGAGATACAGGACACAGTGATAGAACATGTAGAAAAGTATAAATATCTGGGAGTATGGTCAAATGAGGAAAGAAAGTATCTAAAAAGAACGTGAAGATATTGTAATAAAGAAGAGGAAACGAGACTCAGCTATTATGAAACACAGGAGGCTATAATAGATGTGAAGTCGTTGGGGGTGTATGGAAGGAGTCATGGTGCCAGGACTAGTCATTTGGAAATGCGGTATTGTGCATGAGGTCCGAAAATCCGGGCAGGTTTAGAGATACAGCAAAGGAGTGTGGGTAGGTTGGCATTAAGGGGAACATGGAAATACACCAAATGAGGGAGTACAGGGGGTAGGGGTTGGGCATCCTTCAAGAGTAGAGAATCGATCAGTAAAGTAAACTTTGAACAAAGACTAGCTGAATTGAGAATACGCGGTGGGCAGGGAAAGTGTACAAGTATCAATATAGGAAAAGTCTAAACACTAAGTGGACAAACCGAACCTCGCAAGCTGAGATTTAAATACATTCAACGAGATGGGGCCGATCAGAGCATATCAGTAGAAAATGGAGTAAAGGTAATTGAGAGGAAATTGCGGGTAGAAAGAATAGCAGGGGAAATCAGCTTTAACAATATACAGGGCACAAAAAGCAAGAAATAAAGAAGGAACAGTTGATGATAATTTATTGGGGAGCTCGATTGCTGTTCGAAGCTAGAACAGGGTTGCTAAGAACGAAAACATATAGGGCTAAATTCCAGGAAATAGACACTCTATGCGACGTATGCAACCGCGAAAGGAAACTATAGAACATGTAATTCTAAGGTGACGGGGCTTCGTTCCACCTTCTTGAGGGAGGGGGGGGGAGATGACTACGGATTTGGAGGGGGCACTGGGATTTGCAAACACGGATGGACGAATGGATAGGGAAAGAATTGCGGTAACTAAGAGGAAATTGGAAGATCGGTGGAAAATATCTAGGGGAGGGTGAAAATACAGATAAAAATAAACAATGGGAACACTTTAAAGGGGGAGGGTTGTGTTTGAACAAAATTTATACAAATTTTAAAAATCAAGGGATGACGATATTGTGCTATAAGCGTATAACAGCGGCGCACGTGCTGCAGACTGGCGCGATGAAGGAAGAGGAAAATAAACGTTCTTGCTCGTGTGCTCAACCTGGCTGGTCGATACCTCGTATTTGTCCGTTCCCACCCCGTGATTGCCGAACACAACATGGTGGCAGCGCAAGTGGATTTATTTCAAACGAAACCACGTCACTGAAACATCCTGGACGACGGTACTACCGATCAGCCGGGGGCTACAGGGGATTCTTCCAGGTTGAGCCCCAGCGTTCCAACTGAAATGGCGTCTCCATTCCTAACATGTCAACCACCGGAAGAGTTTGACTTTTCAAAGTCAGAAGACTGGCCCCGGTGGATTCGAAGGTTTGAGAGATTTCGCATGGTCAGTGGGCTGCAAGCGAAAACAAGCGTCGAACAGGTGAATGCCCTTATTTACACTATGGGAGATAAAGCGGAAGACGTCTTGCTTTCATTGAGTTTAACCGAGGAGCAAATGACGCAGTATGATGTGGTGCGCAAAGCGTTTGAGGACCACTTCATAGTTCGACGAAATTTGATCTACGACAGGTCAAAATTCCATTCAAGGATACAAGAAGACGGCGAACCTGTTGAACAATTCGTGACCGATCTTCACGCTTTGGCTAAATACTGTAAGTTTGGCACTCTGCACGACGAGATGATTAGAGATCGTATTGTTGTAGGCGTCAGAGATCACAAACTGTCCGAAAAAATGCAGTTAGACGCCAACTTGACTTTGGAAACAGCAACTACTATGGCCCGGCAGTCGGAAACAATCAAGGGACAGCAGGCCGAACTTCGACCTACCGACAGCGTGAGTCGGGTAAAGGCTATCCGTCCATCAAAAGATCCTCCTTCTCACAGAAGGGCCCTTACTCAAGACACACGGGATGCCACCAACAATCGCCACTGCCTTGGATGTGGGCGAAATCGGCACGCAAGAAATGAATGTCCAGCCAGGAATGCAATATGTCGCAACTGTGGCAAGCCAGGACATTTCGCGAAAATTTGTTTAGGCTCGAAAGTTGTTCAAGAGCTTATCGTCGAAGACGAAGACATCTCTTTTCTCGGGACTGTGGTCGCCAAAGACACAGAACCATGGACGGTTATCGTGAAGGTCCACGATGTCTCTCTGTCTTTCAAGATTGACACTGGAGCCGACGTCACGGTAATTCCCGAAGCTGTGTACAATCAACACTTTGGACATGCCCCTTTGACTGGACCGACGAAGTGCTTAAGGGGACCTGGTCAAGACAAGCTGCACGTTGTTGGAGTCCTGCATGCTGATATAGCGTTTCGGACGAACAAGGTGACCACTGATATCTATGTCCTGAAGAATCTCGAACTCCCTCTCTTGTCAAGACGCGACAGCGAGAAGTTGGGTGTGGTCAAGAGACTCAATGAAGTGTCCACTTCCAACTACAGAACAGTCAATGCTAAAACTGAGTTCCCTTCGCTGTTCACGGGCCTTGGTTGCGTGAAAATGCCTTACAAGATAAGGTTGCGCCAAGATGCTGTACCTTTTTCGTTGGCATCACCAAGAAGGATTCCAATACCGCTCATGGACAAGGTGAAGTCGGAGCTCGAAAACATGCTTCAACGTGACGTCATAGAACCCGTTGAAGAACCGACTGACTGGTGCTCCCCCATGGTAGTAGTCAGAAAACCCAACGGAAACTACAGAATCTGCGTCGATTTCACATCGTTGAACAAGTACGTTGAGAGAGAACTTCATCCCCTTCCTGTCACCGATCACATTCTAGCACAACTGGGAAACGCAAAGTTCTTCTCGAAGCTTGACGCGAATTCCGGCTTCTGGCAGTTTCAACTAGCGCCAGAATCGCAAATCCTGACGACCTTCATTACTCCTTTCGGGAGGTTTAAGTTCAAACGACTTCCGTTTGGTATCACGTCCGCACCGGAGTTCTACCAGAAGAAAATGAGCCAACTCTTGAGCGGCATCCAGGGCCATGTATGCAACATGGATGACATCCTTGTGTACGGCTCATCCAGGGAGGAACACAACCAGAGACTAAGAGAAGTCCTTTCAAGGCTACAGCAAGTGGGAATAACGCTAAACGACACCAAGTGCGTTTTTGAGGCGACCCGAGTTAAGTTTCTTGGTCACGTCATCGATCAAACTGGGGTCCACTCCGACGAGGAAAAGCTTGAAGCGATCAAGACGATGAAAGCACCAACGAACGTCAGCCAACTCAAGAGCTTTCTGGGCATGACAAACTACCTCGGGAAATTTGTGCCACATTTAGCAGAAAAAGCGCATCCCCTCACGGCGCTTCTGAGCTCTAAGAACGAATGGGCTTGGGAAGATCAACAACAGAAAGCTTTTGACACCCTCAAACTAGCGCTGACTTCAACCCCAGTACTCGCTTTGTTTGACCCCAAGAAACTGACGGTTATCTCGGCGGATGCCTCATCCTACGGTATCGGAGCAGTACTACGACAGAAGCAGAGAGACGACACATACCGTCCAGTAGCTTATGCGTCAAGAACCCTCAATGAGACGGAAAGGCGCTACGCGCAGATAGAAAAAGAAGGTTTAGCTGTTGTGTGGAGCTGCGAAAAGTTCCGTGACTACATCACTGGATTGAGAGTCGTGATAGAGACAGACCACAAGCCGTTGGTCCCGATCTTCTCAACAAAGTGTCTGGAAGACATCCCGGTGAGATTGCAGCGAATGAAACTACGCATGATGAGATACAGCTATGACATCAGGCATATCCCAGGCAAAAACCTCGTCGCCGCTGATGTCTTGTCAAGACACCCTCTAGCTGAAGTTCCAGAAAGAGAACTGGAAGAGGAGATTGACGCATACGTTCGCGGCATCACCTCTAATTTACCTGCTACAGACAGGAGATTACAGCAAATAGAGGAAGAACAAACAAAAGACCACGTTTGTCAGCTCTTATCACGATACTGTGCTGAAGGATGGCCTGACAAAAACAAAGTAGACCTAACATGTAAAATTTTTTGGCAATACAGAAATGACATTTCCATGAACCAAGGACTTCTAATGAAAGGGTCGAGGATCCTTGTGCCTCAGTCCATGAGACAAGACATCCTGGACAAAATACACCATGGACACCAGGGCATCACCAAGTGCAGAGGACGCGCACGCGAATCTGTCTGGTGGCCTGGGATATCGACGCAAATTGAAAACCTCGTCCGAAGATGCCCTCAGTGCATACAGGAAACAAGTAACAGACGAGAACCGCTAATTCCAACGCCCTTCCCAGAAAGACCATGGCAACAAGTCGGCATGGACCTATTTTACCTCTCAGGAAAGTGGTACTTGCTCGTCACCGACTATTACTCAAGATTCCCAGAAGTTGCGCCACTCACAAGTCTGTCGACGACATCTGTAATTGACCACCTGAAATCGATCTTCGCCAGACACGGCACACCAGAAACAGTATTTAGTGACAATGGACCTCAATTCCAAAAACTCGACTCATCACAATTCCACAAATTTTCTCAAGACTGGGGCTTCCACCACAAGACTTCCAGCCCGAGATACCCACAAAGTAACGGCTTTGTGGAGTCAGCCGTCAAAATAATCAAACGTAGCTGGAAAAAGACAGATGATGCCTACCGCGCACTCCAAGCCTACCGGGCCACCCCTCTTGAAAACGGCTACAGTCCAGCGGAACTTCTGATGGGGAGACGTATAAGAACGTCACTCCCTACGATTGGATGCAGTTTAAAGCCAGCGATTCCTAATCACGAACTTCTAAAGAAGTGGGAGGAAAACAACAAAGCAAAAGAAAAAATGAACTTTGACAGAAGACACGGCACCCGACCGTTGAAACCACTGCAAACTGGTCAGCGCGTATGGATCTCAGACCAGAGACAAGCGGGTCATATTACATCACCTTCGGAGGCGCCACGTTCATACCTGGTTGAGACCGACCGGGGAGTTATAAGGCGAAACCGACTACACTTGGTTCCCGTACCAGCTCCCTCTTCACCTGAGTACGCCGTACCACAAGGACCACCACCCGCTTCCGAGATCACGGCGTTCATTCCCACAACATCTATGGGACTTCCAATAACACGCAGTGGTCGTACTGTAAAGCCTGTCGATAGGCTAGGTTTTTAAATTAAGGGGGAGATGTGCTATAAGCGTATAACAGCGGCGCACGTGCTGCAGACTGGCGCGATGAAGGAAGAGGAAAATAAACGTTCTTGCTCGTGTGCTCAACCTGGCTGGTCGATACCTCGTATTTGTCCGTTCCCAACCCCGTGATTGCCGAGCACAACAGATATGTTAGGCTAGGGGGCACAAGATGACGCCCGTTGCAAAGGGGATTACCATCCATCAATTACCATCCATCCATCCATCACCTTGCCCCATACAAATGAGCAGGGATGGGCAAAATACATGCAAATATGTATCGAAATACAAATACAACAATACTTCATCAAAAATGTTTTTAATTACAAACCTAATTAGATTTCCAAAAAGCATTTATGGCACAAGAATCAAATACAACCAAATGTATTTGGTCTCCTTCAAATACTTTTCCAAATACATTCCTCAGCGGATCTGCGTCGGCGACTTCAGGGGAACCCGCAACTGGTTTCTGGGTATTCTCATTTTAATTTTGCGAATCGCACACTGGGGAGTTAGTGTGCGAGGCTCTAGTAACGTAATAGAAATAGAATCACAAAAAAAAATGTAATCAGCTAGGACGTAATAGGTGAAAGAAGTACAGAGTTTCAAGCAGCTTTTTTGTCGATTACATTTTGGCGTATAGACCAACAAAGAACCGAGACGAACAAGACGCGCAGCACTAGATAGAGAATTTTTTATTGTTGCAACTCGCACCAGTTACGAAAATCTGGACGACCCGCGCATTTAGAATGTTCCTGGCAAAAATATGTGTGATGGAAAGCAGGCTGAGGGATGTATTTTCGCCCACAAAATGTTGAGGGATGTATTTGGCCTACACAAAATTGTATTTAATTACAATTGTATTGAAATACCCACGTTTTAGGCACTTAAATACACACGTCAAATACATTACCCAATTTGTAATTAAATACAAATGCAAAATACACCAAGCATTGGAAATACGTATTTCAAAATACTTGTATTTGAAACACTGCCCATCCCTGCCAATGAGTTAGAGAGGGGCTTAGAGTGATAAAACCGGAAGTTCGGAAGAAGGCACCCCCCCCCCCGGTTGCCGCCATGTTGTACGCAAAAGTGACCACTCGTCACGTGACCGCACAAAAGCCGTGACGTCAACGGTAAGATGGCAGCACCCAGAGCTGGCGGATGCGAGTTTGCTGGTGCGCTGCAGCCGTGATGCTGCAGCTGCTTTTCGACGATTTCGGTCTTCTTCGTGCTCACTGACGCAGGTATAATGTGAAAATATGAAGGAATGAGACTTTATACGTGTAGCCCTCAAGCCACAAGGACAACAGGAATGACAGCGAGAGGCGGTGATGTTTTTCGGCGCCGCGCGATTTGTGACGGGTGCCACGAGACACTGAGATTCGGGGGATAGTAATTTGGACGTTCTACGATGGTCGGCTTCTGCTGCAACTAACAACCATTTGTAAATATTGAAAATATAAATGTAGTTACATAAACTAAGCTCGTTGCTACTTGGTGACCCGGACATCCGCCGCCATGGCTGGGGAGGAGCTGACCAAGACGCCCCCCTTGCCATTGGAGCTACCGCTGTCTTGACTGTTCCTAACTTCTGGGCAAAAGATCCAGACTTGTCTGTGCAGGTGGAGAACAAGTTCCGCCTGCACCGAATAACCTCCCAGATAAGGCAGCGGCTGAGCTCATCGACGCTCCTTCCACCCCAAGCCGCCACCGAGGTTAGAGACGTCCTCCTCTCGCCGTCGGCGACACTCCGTGACACACTCAAGGAGTGTTTGGCCGTCGCCTCGTCGCTTCAGAGCAGCGACGCCTCCAGCAGCTCCTTAGTGCTGAAGAACTGGGGTGACCGTCGGCTATCTCAATTCTTGCTTCACCTACAACACTTGCTAGGCGACAAGGCGGCCTCCCTCGACGCAGCCATCCTTCGAGAGCTTTTCTGGCGCTTGCCATCTCGCTTGCTACATACGATTTTCCGCAAGATCGCTCCTGATAATTCCATATTAACACTCTGTGAGAAAGCATCATTAGTATCGCCGTACTTGGGTGCTTATTCCGGATGTCGAGGATCAAAAGAACTCTTGAGTGCTTTTAGCATGAAATTTTCGCATTCTCTAGTTTTGTTTGAACGTTGGAATGTTCGAGAATCGACGCGAAATGTGCAGTGTCGGACGTAGGTTCTAGGGAATTCGTTTCAGCCCGTGTGTAACTCCATAATCACAGCCAACTTTTCGGCGAGGAAGCTCCTGCGATCTACGTTTTGTACTTCTCTGTAAACAATTTTAATATAATTCCTAGCATAATATATTCGCATTTTTCTAGCCGTTTGAACGTCTGAGAATCGAAGCGAAAGGTAAACGTCGGTGAGGGCCTAGGGGAAGTTGTTTGTGCCCTGCGTCACCGAATAACCATAGAAACTCTTAGCGAGGAAGTCTTCGCTTTCTTTAACATTTTGCAGCGAATCACTATTCTACATTCGATCGCTTTTCTTCCTTTTTTTGTGAGTGCGAATTGCACACTTATTTTCGCCGTGGGGATGACGTTTTTATTGAGTGTGGAGATGAATAAACGTCGTGCACCTGCTTCAATGCTATTCGACTGCTATAAGAAAAAACCGTTTTGGTGTACGCATAGATTAACTGCACATTTCTTCTTCATGATTTGTCAGGCAATACTTTTTTTCCATCAAGAGTGCATTGTATTGGTCAATTATTTACTTGTTCTAGTTACCTGTACAAGATGATCCATGTTTGTGCTCATCCCTTGTCTGAAAAGCAGTCTTGTTGAAAAATGTTGACTACCATTCTCGTCTCTTCAATAGACTTTTTTCAAAAGTGTGGGCTGCCTATACTGTATCACGGTAACGTGAAGTATAAACCACTGCAGCCCCTCGTGCCAATCAGAGATACGGAGTGGAGACGTGGACAACATGTTGACCAGCACGATGATATGTTGTCATGTGCCTTCTCTCCAACGTGCATATTGGATCACCGAGACTGTAGCCTTCGCCGCTTGCCAAATTGTGATGGAACGAATTACGGTAGCTGCTGCTCTAATTGCCCAAGGCCTTGATACTTTGGGCATTTGTTCGCCGCTGAACAAAGTTGGCGTCCGTCCACCACTGTAAACTCGGCTGAGCGCCTATTGGACTTGGATGCTGCATTAGCGCTCGACGTGAATCCGGGGTATATTCGCGTGCTTTACGCCGAAAACAAATGGTGACAGTCGTGTTGCTTGATGGGGTTTTGCAAAGGGTCTATTGTGTCATACGTATAGGAAGTGTTCTGCTATATAACAATGCATCAACACATACTATTAAACTAGATGCTCAGAGGTGTGTTTGTTTTTGCAATTAAACAAGTTGCAGCAGTGTGTGCTTTTAATGTTATTATCATCTGCGTAGTTTTTAAGTATCCTCTGCAATGCCAACAAAGGCCCCTGGAGGGAATAAATTAATAAGTAACATTTTCACATCACTGGAGTTGGTTTTCGGATGCGCCACATGTTCAGGTGAATCGGAATAAGTGCAGCCCAATGCAACCAGTCTGGTATGTCCCATTAATTAATATTGAGGGGTATGACATGCGAGTGTGCACGTGCGGTAAACACAATTATTTGTGTATAGACTCTGAAGGCATTAAGGCGAGCGGAAATATGTTTATTTGGTTAGTATATCAAATATGTTTATTTCCAATTGATTACATAATTATTGGTTCTTTGCAAATGGTTCCATAACGAGTTCTTTCTACGACAGTCTTGTGTCAGGTGTTCAGTCATAATACCTGTTGTCTGTTGTTGGATAACGCTCCTGGCACGTCGGTGTTCTGTTTGGTCGAGTGGCAACTTTGACCGACTGATGCCGTCTTGTAATCATACGTCATGTGTGGCCACTGACATCTGATACACTGAAGCGTGCAGGGCTGGCTTCTAATGCGCCAATTTTCCTGGTAGTTTTCTGCCATCAATGAAGCAAGCTTGGGCATGTATGAATGCTTCGGCGTTGGGGTGTCTCGTTGAATTGGCATTGAATAGTAACGGGTAGCCGATGGCGGTCGTCGTGACTTTGTGGCATAAGTCGCCCTCGGTTCGTCAGATGCCGCTTCGCTCGAAGAAGTCTCCAGATGAATTGCCTGTCGAACTTGTTCCTTAACAATCTCGGCAATCAAAATAAAAGCCGGGCAACTGATGGCAGGAAGTAGCTTCCTGGTCTCCTCCCGGGCAACGTCGTGGATGTCGCGGATGCCTGGGAGGCTGGCGTCGAAGTTGCAGCTGGGCGACTCAAGTGTCGAGAAGCTGGGGAGTTGTTGATAGTGACGAGGCTCGGGCCTGCAGTGTACATTCAATTTTGGAAGCCTCGGTGATATGAACCCTTCGACTGTTGTCGCGGAGTTGCGGACAAGGCTGCCGAAGGTGTTGCGCCTCACATGAGGGACATGGGATTCTTTGCTCCTTGTCTTTTATAACATCAGCGTTGGCGTGGGCGCTCGATCAGGCCCAAAACATCTACCACGAAGGCGGCGACGCTCTCGTTGGGGCCGCATCCTGGACAGAATCAGGAATTCGGCTCTCCCTGGTCAATGTTGGCTGATGAACGTGCACTTCAGCTCAATCTTGCAAACTTCCCACGACGTAGGGGAGTATTCGTGGTTCTCATACCAGTGCCTGGGCAGTTTCTTCCACGAGAAGTACAGGTTCTGCAGGAGCTGGTTGTCCGTCTACCTACTGTGGCGGGCGACACGGCCATATATTTCAATCCAGCCCTCGACGTCTTCATATACCTTGCGTGAAAGGGCATCGGAGTGCGAGGTGCGACGGGCATGCAAACGATGGTGGGAGCGGACGCGGTTTGCTGCTACAGGTTTGTCATTGTTGGCTTAGTCAGCTTCGGTTCTTCTGGCAAAAGACCGAATTCCGGTGGTGTTGCTGGTAGCTGCGACTGGCTCGGATTACAGGTTCTTCGTGGTGTATTTCCGAGGTTCGTCCATGTGGTACTCGCTCTTCTTGCGGTTTTACTGCCGGGCTCGGGATTGGACTTGGTTCACGGCCTCGCCGCGCGTTTAAGACGCGGAATAATGCACCACCCGTGTCTTAATTGTTATCGGGCAACTCGGCTATGCCGCCTGGGTCCACACAGAGTGAAGGGCTATGGGTAAAGCATGCAGCGCCTCCACCAGAACATGCGATGACAGCTGAGCATGGCCTGGAACTTTCCAGAATAGTAAATATTGATAGAAAATAGGACTGGAGCAAAGAACATCCGTCACAATATAACAAAACAGACAGAAGAGAGTCTATCCTGACCACTGCTAAAAAATCTGGATTGCTTTAGTGGCATTTTGTCCGAATAAATCCTCTCCTTTGGGGTCTGGCAACTGCCGTGTACGAGCTGAACTGAGATGTATGTGGGACCACTTTTCTGGGTAATGAGCCGCTGCAGACTGTCGTCGCAAAGCGGCGTGAACGGATGGACTGGTTAGATTACACGCGCGATGAAATGTCCGTACAGCTTGAAATTCGCGCAACGAATGTTGATGAAACTTTTGTGTCGATGAAACGTGCGACAGACCAACGGAATCAATACCAACTGCAACACCTGTGCACCGTGAAACTGCACGTCTACGCCAGAACAATTTAGGAAGCAGCACAGCATCACCTAAAGCACGGCACAGGAACTACCAGCTTGAAGGCGGCTCTTTGGTGCGCCGCGCACTGTGCTCCGTTAAAGTGCGCGTTTACGCCTGAACAATTTGGGAAGCAGCACAGTATCATTTAGCACGGCACGGTAACTACAAGCTTCAATGCAGCTCTCCGGTGCACCGCACAACCAAAGAGAACCTTCGGTCATTTGAACGAAGCGGCACCACGCTTGCACACTGCCAAGCACGACTCGCGCATTTTCCGTCGCTAAACTGTGTATCCAAATATATTGCACACGCTTCACTGCAGGCCTCGAAGATCCCGATGGTCAACGAGAGCACAGAAACGTCGCCTTAAATTTTTCCCTGGCGGAATCCGAATCAATCCAGAGGTCCGAGCAACGTAGGGCCGATTGTCTCTTTCGTGGCAATATCCCCGTCGGTCACCAGCGAAATGCACACAGTTCCTCCTGTATTTTCACGTTATACCTACGTCAGACACCATGCTGAACTCTGAAGTCGCTTTCGACCGGCCTCATATGACGACTTCCGCGTCTGAAATCAACTCGCCTTGACGAAATACAACGAACAAAGCATTCGACAAGCTCCGGCCAATGCTCCGGCCCAGCCGGGCCAGCCGCTGCCTGGGCGCCGCCATCTTTCCTGTGACGTCACGTATTTGGTTTGGTCACGTGACGAGTGTTCAAATTTGCGTACAATTGCAGCGGCCTTATGCGGGTCGCACCCCGGAGTGCAGAGTCGGAACCCCGGTTTATCACTCTTAGCTCCCTCCCTCGTTGCCCCATACCAACGAGGTAGACGTCAGAGCTGATAAACCGGGGTCTGGCAGGCACTGAAAGTGACCCGCATAAGGCCGCTGCCATTGTACGCAAATTTGACCACCTGCTACGTGACCAAACCAAATACGTGACGTCACAAGAAAGATGGCAGCGCCCAGGCAGCGGCTGGCCCCG
>JAZHYW010043767.1:0-100358 GCA_037355805.1 Ixodes ricinus | reverse complement strand
CTCGTTGAATACAACGGCAAAATATTAAGACAAAAGAAGGATGTTTGTATAGGCTCCTGCCTGCCCCGATACTCAGTGAAGTTTTTCTCGTGTACGTAGACCGATCAGTTAAGTCCCGACTGGATTTTTTCGCCCTCGAATGCCGCGTGTATCGATACGTAGATGATTATCTTGTTATTCATCCGACCTCCATCTCTTCACGGGCCATTTGTGAAGCATTCAATTCCTGCTCGTCGGGTCTTAGGTTTACGAGTGAAGAACCAACAGATTAGGGATTACAGTATCTGGATTTAAGGCTTCATCTTCATCCTCAAGGCATATGCTGGAGTTTCTAGCAACAATAAAAAAATCGGACCTCCCTTTCTGCAGCAACCACTCTAAGTCGGTAAAGCTTGGAATTATTCGAACCCTGTTTGCCTCTTCTCGTTCAAAATCCTGTCCCCACCTCTCATCAGCAAGCGTCCAACGTCAGCATGACCGCCTTCTCCAAGCCGGGTATCCATCAGACCTCCTCCGTACTACCCTTCAGCATCTCATTACAGACCCCAACCGTCGTTCATCTAACAACAAAGGACACAGCCACACACGCCCGGCGTGTATTCCTTACGTGCATAATACTGCCCATCACCTGAAGAGTCTCGCTGCCCGGTTCGACACGAAGGTGGTATTCAAATGTAGGATGAAGCTAAAGCAATTGTGCCAGAAGGTGAATAACGAAAGTCGTCCAACGGAACGAACCATCAAGCACTCCAACAAATACGTTAAATGCCAAGAAAAGCCACTTTATTCTATTCCGCTGAGTTGTGGCAGCCATTACATCGGCCAGACGGGACGATGCCTGAACGTTCGCCTTAGGGAACACTTTCTCGAAGTCAACAAGGCGTCATCCGACTCCTACCATCCAATTGTTGTCCACGCCCGCACCTGCCAAGATTGCTCCCCTAGCTATGAAAACACTACCATGCAAGGCTCACACAAGGACAAGTATGGGCGAAAAGTAGTTAAAGCATTTAAGATCAAAACTGCCACAGCCAATGTTTCCGAGCCCTCATTGTCGTTATCGACACCAGAGATGGAATTCCTAGCGTCAGAGTTGTCATAGAAAAAGTCTCCTCCAGTTTTCTTCTTCTTCTTCCTTTTCAGGAAGTTAAATTCAGCTATCTTTATTTTTATCTTTTTCTAGTATCTTCCAGTATTTTCGTCTTCCCTTAATTTTCTCTGTGACCAAAGTGGTTCTTCATAGTGTGATGGGCATCATTTAAGTGTAGTTGTTCGTTGAAAGAACTGTGTGTGTCTGTCCCTCGTATATTTTCAGTGTTTTTATTCTTTCCGTGTGAATTTAGACGTCCCTGGCACTCTTAACAATGTTATTTATATACCGGTCCCAGTTACGCTGGCTCATGTTCACACGAAGGTATTTGTATTGATATACATATCTTAAGACATGTGAATTGATAAAATAACAACATTTTATAGGATTCTTCTCACATAGTTTATTTGTACTCGACAGTCAACTGTCCATTCCATACTTTTAAGCTAAGCTTTTTAAATGTAGTTATTTGGTCTTGGAGGAAATTGTTTCCGATTAAACAATACAATCATCAGAGAGTGGTGTAACTGGTACTCAAGTGTCTTTAATAATTTCACGAATATAAAGCGAAAACAGAAGAGGCCCTTGTGTGAGCCTAAAGGGACTCCGAAATCGCTAAAAGGGCGTAGAAACAGTCGTCATTAAAACATAAATATTGGCTTCTATTAGACAGGTAACACCCTATAGGCAGCATACTAAATTATAATTCCTAAAATTGTAAAAAAGCTTTAAGATAGGTTTTGGGTGAGATACGGTACTGAATGTTTTTGACAAGTCAAGAAAAACGAGGTATGCTTGCCTCCTATCATTGATTATGGTTAAAAGGTCGTGTTCTAGCTGAATCAAATGCGTGCTCGTTGATAACTCTCTTCTGAAACAGTGCGGACATTTTAAAAGGGTATTGTTTTTAATATATTGAAATATATGTGTAAAAACTCTTCGGAACCGGCTTGTGGTTTTCTGGGTTGTTTCTACCCCAGATTTATAAATAAAAACGATTTTCTAACTTTCCAGTGATTTGGTAAGATCCCTTAACAAAGTGACGCATTCAAAATTATTAAGATACACCAAGCAGTCAACTCTGTGTGACGTTTCAAAGGCTCATTATGTTAGAAATCAAGACCAAGGCACTTTTTAACATATTAATATTGCCTTCTTCAGTACCTATTATATCAACATGATAAGTCCGGTGCAATACCTGGGTGTTAACCGTTATCCAACGTAAATAATGATTCAAAGAAAGTATTAAATACATCTATAGAAATAGTCGTCAACAATGGTTCTCGATTAGTAACTGAGGCGTACCGCCGAAACTCTAACGGCGCTGTCGCGACCAAGCCGGCGGTGGTGAGGGCCGCAACGGGAAGGGGTTTGGACGTCCGCTATCCCACAGGGCGTGCGCTCAGGGGACGCGGGAGACAGACAAGAGCACTGGTTCGAACGGGAGAGTAAACACCTTTAATACCAAAATAAGCAAAACAAACAAACAAAAACTACACAAGCGCTTAAACAAATGGCAAATAATAGGTAGATACTAACTAATACGGAAGGTATTAATTACAAGGCGAGATGCGAACGTACAAGAGGGAGAGAGGACGGTACCGCACAGTGGAGCAGTCCAGCATGACGGGGCTTGCGGGCTTAAGCCGAAGTTTTTTGGACCCGCCTCGTTGTGCTGCGGTGCACGAGGTGCGGCAGAGGGTGTTGGAAGGATGTCGCACTGGGGCAGTCGGGCAGGGGAAAGACTTGCCGGGCTGGCGCACAGAGATTAACCACTCGGTGACCAGATTGAGTCTTCCTCGGTGCCGCTGGTGCCCACGGGGCGACGTCCCTAGTCGAAGGGTCTGGTGACTGCTGTCTACCAGTTCTCCACTTCGACTTACTCCTTGATCAACACAGAGCAGCGCGCACAGACCGTCGAAAAAACAATATAGCAAAACTTAAACCCGCGTCTTCCCCAAAGCACACATTAACCCTCCCCGCCCCCCTCCCCCGATTCCGAGTAAAGAGGACCAACGAGTCAAAAAGATCCAACGCGTCAAAAGATCCATTATTGGACCTTCTGACTCGTTGGAACTTCTGACTCGTTGAACCTCTTGGACTCCCCATGGGTCTTCTGACTCGTTGGATCTCTTGACTCGTTGGACCTTTTTGACCCACATTGCATCTCTTGACTCGTTGTTTGGCGAGTGAAAAGATCTAACGAGTCAAACAATTTGATTGTGGACCTTTTGACTCTTTGGACCTTTTGACTCCCTGTCCGATTACCGGGAAATGGGTAGAAGGGCTTTGAAGAAGAGCAGGAAAAGAAAGAAAAGCAAAACTACGATGAATAACGGCTTTCGGGTGGCAAGGAGGGGCGTAACGGGCACTGCACTGCAGCGGGGAGAGATCCCGCGTCTAATAACAAAGCAACAAAAAGAGGGATATGAGAGACAAGAGGATACAGTGGCCTCGGGGACGAGAGGTTCTGGGATCCCTGAATGGCTGGCTGTGCCAACGGCGTTGTGCGTTTTCCATTTTAATTGGCTGGTGACCAACGCCATCTCTTCATGCGGTATGCCTGACTAACGCAGGAATTTCCCGGGAGTTGTGCACGCTGCATGGTCGCGGGGACGTAGGTTTTTTCTCGAATTTAGAAATCAACGAACGGTCAATCGGTGACTGAATTACGACACGTATGAACCGAACACGCGGTGCTGACGTTCCGCCCTGCGGTGGTGCTGCTATCGGCATTGCACGCCCAGACAGCCCGCCCGACGCGCTCCCTGCGCACGTGCAGGGCTCACACCTCGTGCGGAAACTGCGCCTTTTCCCACACCTCGTGAGGGCTTCTATGGAAACAGCGCGTTGGTCTTATAGACCCTTTTTATGGCAAACGCCACCAGGTGGTGCTTCATTCTTTGACGTCCCAGAGAGCTTCCGGTTTATAAAAAGAATGAACAAGGCCACCTTAACACCGCTGCTTGAAATGTAGATGAAACGTTTAACCACCAGTTCTCCAGGTGAACGCCAAAAAGAACGAAGAAGTGCGAGATCTGCTAAAAATGTTCCGAGTATTCTTGTAAACCAATTTGCCTCCTCCAAGATGTAATATTGTGCAGCCGAAGGCCCTGGTTAAATCTCCAACTTCGTTGTCCGTGTAGCATTTATGCTTTCTAGCACTGGTGGCATAAGAAGCTCAACAGGCTTGCAAAGACGGTGCGACCGGAAGTTGCTTGGGACGCAAGTGGCGGTTCATGTTTGTAAAGAGCAAAAGAGTCAATACGCAACATGAGCTCAACGGGGAGGAAGGGTTGTGTGGATCATTTGGACAGCGTAATGTTTTGCAGTCATTCAGAGGGTCAATATGTCGCAGTATCTTGCCGGCCAGTGCAGCATGACTGCTGACTTGCACCACGCTGTACGGAGAACCAGCATCGGCGTGCGTTCGTGTAATCACTACTGCGTGGTGCACCCAAAGACCCCAGGCTACAATACGCTTCACCGAAGGGTGGATCGCAGCCTAATGCTAGAAGACGAGAGCGTCAAGGGCCATCTCGACCCGCGCGACTCTTTGAACACCTTTGTATTCGAGGCATTTTAGAGTTGGACAAGGACCCTAGTACCCCTTATCTCGCTGTGCACGCGCACGCTTCACTGGCTCGTGTTCAGGTTGAGCAGCATTGATCAAAAGCGATGTACACTTTTATTCGTCTTTCGATGTATCGCGATAGTACGTACATATATATATCTTTTTTTCTTTTTTAGGGGCGAAGCTCCTTAGGGTCTAGCCTTGTCCGTCCGTCCGTCCGTCCGTCCGTCCGTCCCATCTGTCTTCTTAAAAAAAGAAAAAAAATGCTTGCGCAGTCGACAGGATTCGAACCTGTGCGGGGAGACCCCAATGGATTTCTAGTCCATCGCCTTAACCACTCGGCCACGACTGCGGGACGAGTAGGGGGCTCTGAGATGTGGTAGTAACTCAAGAGCTGGGGATGTTATGGATGAAACGTTGCATGAAGCCGCTCAACGTCTATACAGGAGAGGGCGCTGCGGTCAAATGCGTATATAATCGCGTTAAACTTTGCATGCATTGGCTCAATGTTTAGGGACGAGAGGGCGCTGCGGTCAAATGGATGGATCCGCTAGAAGAACCACTGGCTCTGCATTTCACCGACCATAAAGCTGTAATAATGAAGTAGAAACGCAACCCGGAACTCAGCACAACCTATGAGCAATAAAAAATCAGCACCATCAGCACTACCTATGAACAAAATCAGTATCATCAGCACCACCTGAGCTTCGCCCCAATTAACATCATTCACCATGTGGAGATGCGGTAATTTTTTTTGTTTGCATAAACACGGAAATCAAATATTACTTCTCCTTTTAATGTGCGGCATCTAGTCAATTTGTCAGCGCAAACTGAATTATTTTATTCGCACGTAATATTGCCGAGAGAAAAAAATACACTGTACCTTCCACATTTTCGCGACATATTTGGAACCCTGCATCCCATGTTCCATTACAGCAACCGCTTATCGAATTCTAATTTAAATTTCAATTTACATTATATCGAACCTGAAAGTTTATTACAAAGGAAAAGTTAACCCTAATTTCAACCCGCCTTTAATTAATATATATATATATATATATATATATATATATATATAGGCTCTCTTGCACTAACGTCACATCGCATACTTTTCCCCACCATGTAAAAGGAGGAGAGGGAAGCTGCTTTTGTGAGAATTTTGAGTGACAGGTTTATCTTCTATAAACTTCTGGGAGGAGAATAGCGACGCCTGTGCAAAATCCGGCAGGCACAAAGGAGGGTCCTGATAAGAGGGAACTCATGCTCCCTCTTCTCTGGAGGGCATCGGAAATGACGTCATGTGCAAGAAGCCTATATAGGCTCCTTGCACTGACGTCTCATCGCATACTTTTCCCCACCATGTAAAAGGAGGAGAGGGAAGCTGCTTTTGTGAGAATTTTGAGTGACGGGTTAATCTTCTATAATCTTCTGGGAGTGAGAATAGCGACGCCTCTGCAAATCCGAGAGGCACAAAGGAGGATCCCGATAAGAGGAAGCTCCTTCTTTCCCTTTTCTCTGGAGGGCATCGGAAATGACGTCATGTGCAAGCCACGTATATATATATATATATATATATATATATATATATATATATGTTTTTTTTAAGATTATTGTTTTTTGAATTATTCTTCGTCATATTGCCTTCTGATTGGCCAAGTTTGATATCTTACCGGCACGAAAAGAAGCGATGAATTATCGGGAGTTCCTCTCTTCGAAGTGGCCCTCTAAGGCGCATCCTCGAGGAGCCTTGAAACGATTTTTACTACTTTTGCTAAAAACTCATTAGAATCACTCCATAACGCTAATAACTGAATGAACTTGCCTTAGTTGTTCTTTCTAGGCAATGGCAGTAGTCAATTAAATTCGAAAACTATGAGCATCGTTCATCCCCTCAACTCGGAGCCAGAACAAGCGGCCACGTGGCCTGGTGCCTATTCTATGCCGCCGACTTTAATCATAGCCACGTGCTGCGGTTGACAAAGTAGAGAACGCGTGCTGAGCTCCAAATATTGTTAGAGTTCGGCTATTCTCATGACCGCTGTGGTTGGACACGAGCCACTACCCGAGTGTCCGCCGAGGCATTGATTGTTACGAGGCGAAGTCGAGTGCTAGCTCACGCATGCAGTTCTCCTGTCCAATCCACGAGCCGCGCCTCGACTGTCGTGAGCCGGGTGATTTCGATTTTACAATCACGTAATTCAACTTTGTAAAGGCAAGACTGAAAGAATTAGTCCCCTTTTATCTTCGAGATTTCGCAATTTCACCGCGAAAAAAAAGTGTCTGAATCAATGGCGGTATGTGCGAATATACATGTGTCAGGCTAGGACAAGTACGAACCGGCAAGGTCGCGAACGTTCCAACCCGATAACGTTTCACGACCCTTTAAAGGGACCGTGATATAATTTTAATGTTTAAAGAATCTGGTGCGTGTCACTTTCGTTAAACTTACCTTAAAACGAGTATTAAAAAAAACACGCTTTGAGTTTTTAAAATTTCGCGAGTGTCCGAATTACTCGCGAAGAGAAAAGGGGACTATTTTCCGTCCTGCTGCCTCTTCGTGTCGGCCAAGAAAACTATGCGCCAGACGAGAACTGGTTGAAAGTGTATTGAGTTAGGAAGTTCAGGAAGTGTCTTCTCAATTTGCGGCTAATTTTTTTTTTTTTAATGTTGTCGTGAAATCCTCAACAGACGCGTCAAAAAAAAAAGCCTGATATTCTTGACTTTCATTACGCAAAGACTTTTAGAGGCGCCATTTACCCGAAGCGAAGAAAAGCGCTCCCTCCCCACTCCCCATAGCCAGCGACACGAAACCGGATGTCTTCGGTTTCGGTCGCAAACTAGAAAGCGGTGCGAAGTTGAATGGCGCATCAAACTTAAATCTGTTTCAGCTTTTTTTTTTTTTTAACAAAAACTAGGGCACCTAGTTAAAACTTGTTTACTGATCTTTATTAGTACAACGCCTCCCCGCTACTAGGGGAGGAGTGGTGAGGAGGCTTTTCGTGACTCCTTTGCAATATGAAGCAGCAGTTCTTGAGTAATTGGAGCCATTGACCCACAATGAATCTCTTGACTCGCGTCTGCCGAGTCAAGAGATCTAACGCGTCAAGGGATCCATTATTGGACCTTCTGACTCGTTGGACCTTTTGACTCGTTGGACCTCTTAAGTCTTGACTCGCCGTGGATCTTTTGACTCGTTGGATCTCTTGGCTCATTGGACCTCTTGACCAACATTGGATCTTTTGACTCGTAGTCTGGCGAGTCAAAAGATCCACTATTGGACCTTCTGACTCGTTGGATATTTCGACTCGTTGGATCTCTTGACCGAAGCGCCCTTCCCCCCTCCCCCACCCCCGCCATGCGTCCCGGTGGCGGAGCCGCGCATCGTTCCTAACCATTAAAAAAAAAAAAAGGCAACAGACAAAACACCCAACCTTTTTTGCTTTTTCAAACAATTAGCAAATTCCGAGAATCGGTGCGAAAGCCAGAAGGACCGTAAAAGTTTCAATATCGGGTCCCCTTCCAGTGGTAAGTAGCGGTAGAACATCGTTAAAATTGCGCACACATAGAAAGGAACAGTGAAGAGGAAGAGAGAAGAAACAAGGCGCAAACTCACAACTCGATGTATTGAAGAAAGAAAAAAGAACAGCCCGCGGTATCAGCTCGAGCCGAGGCCACACTCGCAAGGGGCCACCTCAGCACTGCGGAGGACACACACCATCCACCACATTCAAACGATTGTAGAAAGGCGATTTCCTTGTCGGTTAATGCCACAGAAGGATGGCTGACACAACGCTCGCCTAGGCGGAGTATACTATCTGTGGCATTAACCGACAAGGAAATCGCCTTTCTACAATCGTTGAGTTGGTGGATGGTGGGTCCTCCGCGTTCTCGGGATGCACCCCTTGCGAGTGTGGCCTCGGCTCGAGCTGACACCGCGGGCTGTTCTTTTTTCTTCCTTCAATACATCGAGTTGTGAGTTTGCGCTTGTCTCTTCTTCTCTTCCTGTTCCTTTCTATTTGTGCGCAATTTTAACCAAGTTCAATCATTACCAACTCGCCCAACTAACCACCTCAGTAACTTAGTAAGTAACAGACCACACACACACACACGCACACGCACGCGCACACACACACACACACACACACACACACGCACACGCGCACGCACACGCGCACGACACACACACACACACACACACGCACACGCACACGCACACGCAGCACAGCACACGCGCACGCGCACGCACACACACACACACACACACACACACACACACACACACACACACACACACACTACTGGCGCATGAGGAAATAATCTGATGGGCGCCGTGTCACACTAACCGTTTGCTGCCTCGCTATTTGGAGACCAGGCCGATTTTTGTGACATGTGCTGTAAGTAGAAATGTTCGTACCGTAACTTATCATTATGTTAAAAATATAGCATTTGAACTCAGCCAGCATATGTTTCATTTTGTTACCTAATATGGAAGTTCTGATCGGAAGCATCAGCTGCACGCTTTCAAGTACTTTTCTCACCCCAGCAATTTTGCACATTTGGGCAAAGTATGTCTCTATTGATCCACGATTGTTTTCCGTTCACTTCATTCTTCTAATAGGCCCAAATCGTTGAGCCCATGTATTCATAATGTCCACAAAGGAGGTCCGAATTTGTTTAATTTTCACGTCGTAAGAATCAGCAGGAAGCATAAACGTACCAATTGACAATTAAAAAAATTTCAGGATACTAAAATCATCGGGTCGTTTGTTGTCCTGCACACCATAAACTTGAATTTTTTTATATCCTCAACGGAATAACAACCTCCACAATAGTGTGGTCCGAAATACCCTCACGAACGTTGAAAGTATATGAAAGGCCACTTCCCCTGTTATTTCAAAATACAAGACCAAGTATCGAATGGGAGCCATTAATACTTGTAACGTCCTTAACAATTTGAGCTACATTTTGGGCAAATGTAACATATATGAGAAATTACATGTTTCTCCAGTAAACCGCTCTCTCACCGCAACAGCAAGGAGTGAAGCCTGTAAGTCAGCGTGACATCGCTAGCGGCAGCGAATCATATACTCTCGGTGACCGGTTTGGAGTATTCAGCACGAACAAAATAGCATACGTCTAATTATTTGGATCCTCAGCCAATCCTCTTAACGGGTAAGTACCAGAAGCTTTCGGAAACAACAAGGACACCGCTATACCAAACGCTGAAAGCCTCCTCCACACTGTTCGCCAAAGCAGAAACGAAACTCACTTTTGTGCAGGGTTGTCGGAGAACGGAACACGGTAGACCACCTCGCATGAACAACAAATAAAATACAAACAATAGCTGTCCACAGCGGAACATAAAGCTATACATAGCAACGTTTTCTTTGTATTTCCACTATATATTTTACAAATGTGACATTTGAAATGACCGAGCAATCCCGAAAGCGAAGGCTGCCAATGCGGGGATCTTATCGCCGCACCTCGGGGCTGCCCTTAGAGAAAAAACGCAGAGTAAGCACGAAACTGCTACGACGCACCAGTGGAATGCCCGCGATTTAAGGACATATCAAAGAGTATTTCACGATATGGCACACGCGTGAATCGCAAATCAGTTCGCGATTCCGACTCTGAGCCTTCCGATCAGCACGCGCTGGTTTTCCGCTTCTTTGTCGGCCTTCGTCATGTATACTTTTTTTTTTAAGTACCCATCTCACGGATCATTGATTGATTTGCCACAGAGCTCCACTGGGTTTCATTAAGTGTAATAGTAGTAGACCGGTATGATTGTCGCGTCGAGTACTGATACGCTCGTACGAGATTACGCGCCCTTGCACGACGTTTTTTATCGCTAAACAACGCGCAGAGACACGAGCCAACATCGCTCGTCTCTTGTGTCCCTACAGCAGCTGCAGTAATCTCTGCCCCGCTTCCGAAGTCTCAGCGCGGGTCGCGTGACCGACGCTCCGTCAAGGCGGACCTGCCAGCAGCCAACTTCCGCGTCCGCTCCCGCTCATCGCTGCAAGCCGCATTAGCCGAGCGCTCGGAGGTGTCGCTCGCTAATCGCTAATGTCCCTTCGAAGACTGCACGCGCGACGGCCGACACGAATTTGTATGCTCGCGCTATTTTTAGAGCCAACGCAAGCGACAGCCAGCGACAGTGGCCGTATTGATCGACACTGATTTTGAATTTTTCCAAACGCATCGTGCCTAACGATCCCGGAATTATGGTTCCACGATAATAGACAGTTTTAGTATAGCGTTGCTGGCTCTTACGTACGCAATACGCAATAGTATAGCGTACGCTAAAAATGACCTGCTCGGACCGAATTTAGTTGTGCGTTACGTTTTCGAGTGAACACCGCGCATGATCTTGGTTAAATTTGCTAGAGCCGTAGAATTCCGCGTGCTTATAGCGCAACCATGCTCCTGGAAAGAAATATTGAAAATGAAAACGTGTCCAATCATTTTATTTCAAATTAAACCAAGCCGCAGCTGCCTCGTCAAGCGCGCTTTTCTGCGGGGTACAGAGGCTACGAGTACGAGTGCGTAGCCAAATTCGATCACGGAGCCTCCGTCAGTCGTCCCGTGGAAACGGCAGCTTTTATCAATGCTATCGCGGAATGAAATTCATGACCTACTGATGTCCAGTGCATAGCGAGAACTTCGGCGATTTCTTTTAGAGTCGTTCGTCCGTCGGCGATGAACTGTGCGAATAGGCTTAGCGTTGAGCAGATCGCAGCGTTGACGCACATTCCGAGCGGCGAACATTTTCACTGTGCACTCCTTCAGCTGCACGGCGATCTGATTCGACCGCCGTAGGTCCCGGAAAGAATTGCCGAGCTGAACACCACGCAATTTCACGTAACACAGAACTTCGAAAACACCACGTCGCCCTTGCTGCGCCAGTCGAGGTAACCGCCATCTTGAAACTGGCGCTCTCGTTGGGTCCGAGATCTCTCGAGAGCGTCCCGCAGAGCCCGCTAGCCCGCCACGCAAAATCCCCAGCGTTGCGTGCGTACGCAATACGCTAGCTCTTCTATTGCGTTCTGCGCACGCGCACTCCCGACCCGCAATTTTATTGCGTACGCAAGGCTTTAGCGTACGATCCACTAAAACTGTCTAATAGCCTTTCCAAACGGTATTCTTTGGACAGAACGAGCGAATAGCGACCGTCATCCGCCGGACCGTGCGCTGTCGAATATTTTCAATTGCTAGGATAGGACCAGCTTGAACTTGGGTTTCAATTGGTTTACTGCAATGCCAAATGCACACAGCGCCGATCCTTGTATAATCATTAACTATACAATGTCCATTATTCATTTACACTGGATCGCTTATCAAAATATTTACCGGATTGGAGCAAATGAACTATGACAAATTAAGACCTTTTGTAACAGGAACAAACTAAGTAGAATGACATTAGCGGAAATCACGGCATTAGATTGCATCGCCGACGGGCCAGAGCTTATAAATTCTTATGCATAGTCAATGACTTTGGCATAAAATACAGAGTGCGACCATAAAGGATTTTTTAGAAGATTTACAATATAAAAGAAATAAGCTTTAAGGTTTCTTTAACCCTGGATTTATTTCGGGACCCTGACGGCGATTCGAGAAAAGGAGATAGTGTTTTACCAATTAGGTAGTAATGTAACTGAAACATTTAAGTTTATAATGCGTATAATACTTTATTTTTATATTTACAATTCTACTTATCCCCTTCGGGATTGTTTTAGGGTGGTACATAATGAACATAATAAAAATTGCTGAAATATTTCTTACGTACACTTGATGAACATTATATGTTAGCCGATGTAAGTGGGCGTGACTAAGTTTGTCAAAAAGTATTATAAGTTTGTAGAATGTATGACGTTTTGCCACAAATCATTTAATTCATTAAAGGATGCTCAACGAAACATTTCAGCGTCTGTAATAAACGGCGCACTATCTTTCCATGAGTCAGCAGCCGCCGGTGTGCGCGAGCACACGCAACAAAATTGACGTCATCATATCCCCATTCAAGCTTATTAAGCATGAATGGGGGTATGATGACGGCAATCTCGTCGTGTGTGCTCGCGCACACCAGGGGTTGCTGACTCATAAAAAATATATATATATATGTAGTGCGCCGCTTATTATAGACACCTGAAATGTTTGGATTCAGCATCCTATAGAGGGCTCGAGGGAAGAAAGTGAATTTAAATCAATTATATTGGGAGGGAAACTCTTTAAAAAGTTAAGCTGATTAGGCGCTTGCTAAGCGTTTACTAGTAGGGAGTAAATGATTTTCTTTGGGAATATTGAAAAAATATTGTCTGTTTGTTCCTATAAAAACTCGAGCCTTCCAATTCGTGCCCTTTTTGCTAGAGGTGGAAGTTCCAATTGTCTACATATTTCAGTGAGGGAGTCATGCCTACTATATTTGTTACACATAAAACTTGGTGCCATTTCCTTTATTCTTTCTAGCTCATTAATTCCTGAGACTTTGTAAACCATGCGACATCGGTATACTTTTTTTTCTTTATTTGATTTGCGGATATATTTTCGCATAGGGGGCAGAGATAAAGGCGTAATGCACTGACAAAGCCTCTGCCTCCTACAGTTCAGCATAATATATGAAAAAAATGCATGTGATACGCCATAAAATAAAACTAGACAAAAACAAACAGAAAGTATCAAGAAACTTGAACAACATACGGCGCAATGGCCATGAATAGTCTTAACTAACTGCAGAAAATAATATTAAACGCATAAAATGAAAATAATAGTAATAACAACAGCATATGTCATAAAAACAAAATTCACTTTCATATGTTCAGTTATACAGTAAAAATTTCAGATAGTACCATTCAAGTAGCTACAATAGTGTGACACATCAGAAACTAAAACAAAAGAACTAATATCGGAAAATGTAATAAGGAAATAAAGTGTACTGAAACTACCGCACACTGAACATTATATATGCATATATATTCATGGTTGATTTCACCTCAAATCGTGCAGGCAAAAAGGGTCGAACTTTTTAATTTCGCTGAAAAAATATGTTAGGACGTCGTCTCTAAAAACTCAGTAGCCACAAATCGCATGTTCGTCGGATTTTTTGTTCTCGACTTACGAATTCTTAAAGAGGCCGCGGTGGAATGCAGTGTTTGTCACATCCGTCGTGGGTCGGATTTTTCGCTCGATCTCCCGCCGTGGATTTTCAGTCCACATTATATTAACTTTTTCAAGCACTCTGTAGTAAGTATGACTCCTATACCATGAAATAATTTGAGGCGTTTTGCTTTTTTCTGTAAAAATGTCAAAAACGCCCCCTCAGTTAATTGTTGACGAAATTTGACAATTAAATACTGGCGATCTACTTGGGTTACATCAATACTTTTTATGTCTATGGAGAGCCCAAAACACGCTCTTTATATATATTATAAAATGACTCAGCTGTAGAAAATATCCTTTGCGGTACGTTTACGTTAATGTTATGCTTAAACCAAAAACTACCAACTTTAAAATCAATTTTCTAAAAAATACACATTTTTATTTTTCATTTTTGTTAAAATGTAGATATGATAGCTGTCTACCCAAAAAGTAAGTCGAGAGAGTGTGTATTTGGTTTGTATGTTCTATATTTAAGCATCAATATCGTAGAAAAACGTGTTTTTACGGCTCGAAACGGACTTGCGAATTGCGCGTCTTCACAAACTTGGAAATATTTTTTGCCTGTTTTTAACGTTCCCACATAAAAATGAAATACAGTAGTTCCACCATGTTACATTTATTGATCACTTAAATTGTATTATAGGCGGCAAGCTACATTGGAGGAGTTCAAAAGAGAGCAACACTTCTTAACAGACCAGCAGGCGTCGTAAATTTTTAATGTGTAGAAATCGGCAGACGCCGTATTGATTCGGGGCCCTCATTGGCCTATGTGAACGTCCCGCCCTTTCGGAACCAGCAGATGACCACGACCTTTCGCGCTCGTTGTGTTAGATAGGACGGCCCGTGACAGTAAAGCGAGCAGCGCACCTGTGTCACGAGGAGTGAAATCGTACGAATGTGTCGTTGACGCGGCGAACAGTGACGGCCACCGCAGTAGTAGTCAGTCAGTCAGAGTATTGCAGAAGGGAAAGCAAAGTAACTGTTGCCCGGGAGGATGAGGACACCACGGCCTTACAATATCGATGGTCAACAACAGTTCTGCCGGCCAAAACAACGCCGCGTGGGCGCTAGCGCTAAAACCGGCGGCGCGGGACAACAATCCCGCAGACGCACACACGAAGATGGGCCGGTTCCGTTAGGGATGTGGGAAAATTTTGAAACCAGCCATCCGTGCACGCGTGAAACGATACCGCGGTTTTTGCCCAAGCTTCGAGTCGCCCTATCCTTGAAACGGCCGTGCTATATCTCTCTCGCGGGGATCCGATAGTACCGAACGGTTTTCCTTGTGGAAACAGCAAAGCCCGGAGACGTTGGGTCAAAGTCAGCCTCCTTGTCAACTATAACCGTTTGTGAAGAAGTGGTCTTCTCCCGAGATGAAAAGTTAGCGCCGGCTGACGTGTTCTTTTGAAAAAGGGAAGGGAAGAGAAAGTTTGAGTAACTGCATGCTGTAACCACCTCGAAAGCTCCTCTCCCGATATGAAGCTCGAGGCATGTTACGTCTCGGTTTGCCTTCTCGCGCATTGCTGCTCGAATCTATTCTTCACTCTGTTCCGCACAGCCCCGACGGATGTGCGGAACAGAGTGAAGAACAGATTCGAGCATCATCTGGACGCCATCATCCTGCCAGGCTTCAGTGTCGTGGGACTGGACTCGGCGTCAGGCGTTTTTTTTTTCGCGTGTGTTTCTTCGTTACGCTGAACTTTGTTTCTTGGGTGCGGTTCTGCTGAACGCTTTTTTTGGAATGTTTTCTTTTTTGTTAGCATTGTTTGCCTTGTTGGGTTTATTTCGTCATGGCGTAGCGGCCTGACGGTGCTGTAGAGAGCGTGTTCGCACGCAATTGGTTGTGTCCCGTTTAGAGAATGCCCGGAGGAGTTGGTTTTTGTTCTTGCAGTGTGAGGCTAAGTTTTTCCGTCTTGATTATTGATTATTTTTTTTTTTTACCTTTACGTTTTTATTGATTTCTTTGTCTGGCTCTCCAACAGGCGTGAACCTATCGCCTCACCACCGCTCGAACCTAAATCTTTATCATTTTTTTTTTTAATGCACTGTTCGTTAAGATCGGAGGTGGGTAATTTTATTCTTAGTTATTTGTTTTTATTCCCTGCCCCTCTCCGTGACAATCTCTCCGTGTGTTTCGGATCGTTTCTGTGTCTTCATTTTTGTGTATTACGGAAGTGAAAAGCCATTCCCGGTGATCTGTGCTATGTGCGGTGAACAAACCCCAGCGTTTGGTTTCGGAAAGAATTGTATATAATATATCAATAATGTGGTGACTTTTTATGTCTTAGTAATATGACAGCTAATAGCTAGTCGCGCTAGTTTACAGTGACATTTTTAGAAATCGAAACAATACAACGTCTGTGCCTCTTCGAGAGGATGGTCTACTAGGCCTTCTGATTTGATTAGACATGTTGCTCGAGGTCTACCGCTCTTATCGAAGCGTAAATAACTATTCAATACCACAGATTCTGTTTATAATTGAATACAAAACACAGGCAAAAATTCAAAAACTTTTTCACAATTCATAGAAACGCACGGGTCGCTATGTCTGACTTGGGTCTTGCAAAACGAAGACGTCTTTTTTTCTCCGATATTGAGGCTTAAGTATAGAACATACAAACAAAATACACACTTTCTCGATTTGCTTTTCGAGTAGGCAACTATCACATCTACATTTTAGCAAAAAATGGAAAAAATGAAAAGTAAGATTTTTGAGAAAATCGATTTTAAATTTGGTACTTTTTGGTTTTAGCATAACATTAACGTAAACGTACCGCAAAGGATATTTTCTGCAGCCGAGTCATTTTATAATATATATAAATAGCGTGTTTTGCGCTCTCCAGAGACATAAAAAATATTGATGTAACCCATGTAGATCGCCAGTATTTAATTGCCGAAGTTCGTCAACAATAAACCGAGGGGTGTTTTTGACATGTTTAAAGAAAAAAGCAAAACGCCTAAAATTATTTCATGGTATTAGAGCCTTTTACCGTTGCTCACAGAGTACTTGAAAAAAGTTAATATAATGTGGACTGAAAGTCCACGGCGGGAGATCGAGCGAAACGTCCGACCCACGACGGATGTGAAAAACACAGCTTTCCGCCGCGGCCTCTTTCAAAATTCGTAAGTCGAGAACAAAAATCCGATGAGCTTGCGGTTAGTGGCTACTTCGTTTTTTTAGAGACGACGCCATAACATATATTTTTTTCAGCGAAATTAAAAATTCGATGTGTTTTAACAGCGCAAAGACGACAGGAAGATAGAAGAGAAGAGGACAGGACGAGCGCTGACTATCAACTGATGCTATTTATTCAGAAGAGGATGAAGTGCGCGAGACTCGAGCGTGCCAGAATGCGCTTTTTTTCATCAAAACACGCGCGGCAGCTCCTTTCACGGGAATGCCCTGTGCCAACATGCACTGGGCATTCAACCGAAGCGCACCCAGAAGACAAAAGAAAAGAAAGAAAAGAATAGAATAGAAAAGAAAGAAAGAAGAAAATGCACGTGCGATAGTTTGCTGACCCAGGCTTGGAAACCTTCGCCACCTGGAGACCATTGAGCGTGCGATTGCCGCCTTTCTTCTTTTAGGAGCCTTGGTGTAGATTCCGCGCATTGTGATGTCCAGCGGTCTTCGCCTGATGGTGACCCAAGATCGTGGAAAAATATCAACTAAACTACGGCCGTTCCCGCATATGCCGAGGTTGTTCTTCAAGGAATTCTATTTCTTGGGCAAGCAGGGTTATTGATGGAGAGCTGACTGCTCCTTCCCCTCTTTTGTATATCGAAAAGGCCTCTACGATCTCCCGCGTCCTAAAGTCGTGATGTCTTTTTAGGATGGTACACTGACCGAATAAAGGGGAGCACAAACAGTCGCTGCAATGTCTAACCAAGTTACTGCCTGAGGTGTTCCCTATGGAGGCGGCATGCTCCCTCAGTCGATCGTTGATACATCTTCCGGTCTGCCCAATGTATGAACGACCGCAGGAGAGAGGTATGTCATATACAGCACCTTCTGTACATTCCATGAATTGTCTCGCGTGCTTCTTCCCGCATGGTGTGTGGGAGATGGAGAGGGATGTAGAATTCACCTTTTTGCACATCCGGCCAAGCTTGTTGGGTGCTGAAAACACAACTCTGACTCCTGCCTTGGCTGCAATTCTCTTGAGGCTGTGGGAGATTCCATGTAGATACGGGATGACTGCCGTGGGTAACTTTTCCTTGGTTACGTTTTGACAAGGTTCAGCTTGCCTACGAGACTCTTGTAGAAGCCTCTCCGCCACGCTGCATATAAGATGATCTGGGAAGCCTGCAGTTTTCAGTCGATTCACTTGAGTGGTAAAGCTACTCGAGACTTGATGGTGACAAGACCGGTGAAGGGCGTTTTTTATGGCTGCAACAGCAATGCCTCTCTTGACTAGCTTGGAATGTGCGGATGAAAACGGAAGGAATTATTTCTTTCTTTCTTTTCATCTATTCTTTCTTTCTTTTCTTTTGTCTTCTGGGTGCGCTTCGGTTGAATGCCCAGTGCATGTTGGCACAGGGCATTCCCGTGAAAGGAGCTGCCGCGCGTGTTTTGATGAAAAAAGCGCATTCTGGCACGCTCGAGTCTCGCGCACTTCATCCTCTTCTGAATAAATAGCATCAGTTGATAGTCAGCGCTCGTCCTGTCCTCTTCTCTTCTATCTTCCTGTCGTCTTTGCGCTGTTAAAACACTAAGTATGAACCAACTAGCCCACCGCAGTACCTTATTGTAAAAATTCGACCCTTTTTGCCTGCACGATTTGAGATGAAATCACACACATACAATATATATATATATATATATATATATATATATATATATATATATATATATATATATATATACATGCATACATATACATGTACATACACACATACATGCACGTAAACAAAGAGATATATACATTTAAAATGCACTCACTTGTGTAAAATTTGATTAAAAAGTTATATAAAAAAGCAGCAAAAGCTTTCTAACATTTACTAATGCCAAAAACAAGATTAGGCTTCGAAGTGCGTATCAAGAGTATGAGAGGCCTCAAGTTGATGAAAAAACAATACCACTTCCCACCAGGAATCTCCTGGATACATTTTTGAATTTATAAAAAGGTTTGTTAAAGTCTATGTCTTTATCTTTTCTATTTAAAGTTTTCGTTACCTGAAAAGTTATTGTTTGCCGGCCATAGTTAGTCCTTATAGTAGGCATCTTTCGCTTTGGGTCTCGAAGGGCGTACACTCTCAAGCTGTCAGTTGGCATAATATACAATTTGTTCATATAAATCCATTGTAAGACTTTGAAGTAGTATATCTGGTCTCCTTTGAGCATATCATATTTTATGAAGAGTGGCTGTGTACACACATTTCCTTTAACCCCTTTAAAATTTTCGCGCATACGTAATATTGTTTTCTGCAAGATGACTAGCGTATTATAGTTCGAAGCTGTAGTTGTTCCCCAAGTTAAGATTCCATAGCTGATTCTAGAGTAAAATAAGGAATAGTATGATGTTTGTTTTAGCCAGATGGGTAGTAGTTTTTGTATTTTATATAGGCTACCAGTAACGCGCGATACCTCTGATTTCAGTTTGTTAATATGAGTATTTCATGAGAGGTCCTCTGTGAACCATAGCCCAGAAATTTTTGTTCCGCCACTTGTTCCAGCTGGGTACCTTGAAATAATATGTTGATACAGCTGCAGTCTCGCCTATTGGCCGGCTTAAAAATAACATCCTTGGTTTTACTAGTATTTAAGCTTAAACGATTGATTTGTAACCATGTTGATAGATTTAATAGCTAGGTATTAAGCCCCGTTCACACTCTTGCAACCGAGTATGACCGAGAATAGACGAGACTTGTTACAACCTCTTAAAATTTCTTAGGGCGAGAGAACACACTGGCACGCTGGCACCATCTACGCGGTGACTCTGGAACTGCATTTCACGAGAGCGAAGGTTTTGCGGTATTTCCGAGGTCAAATGTGCGTAATACCTATAAGAAAGTCTCGTTTATAATGTTGACAAAAGTTTTTCGGAGCCAAGAAAGAAAGGATAATGCGCGAAAGAAATAGAAATTATGCAGGACTGCCAAGTTTACACTGCTACTCAATAGATAGCGCCAGTGTGTCCTCTCGTTGTGAGAGGTTTCAAGGCACAGAGTTTTAAAAGGTCGCGAGAGTGTGTGTATCGGGCTTATCATGTACAACGCCTCGCATGACAAGGCACTAGTCATGCGCAGTGCGCCCGGCGCTATTTGATAAATACCGCCGACGTCCATTAAACTACGTTCTTGTTGCTCTGCACACGATCCTGTCGACTGCCTCTTTATCGTCAATGATACATGGTGTCAGAAGTGGCCAGTGCGGGCCCAAGCGTAGTCGGACGACGCAGTGACGACGATGGATCTGCTCAAAACCCCGGAGCCCTTACAACTGTCGGGCAACCTCTTCGAAAACTGGAAGCGCTTCAAGCAGAAGGTCGAGCTGTTCCTGAAGGCTACGGCATCCAAAGAACGTCCAAGAAGTGAAGCTGCAAAAGCTGCAGTCCTGCTGAGCGTTGCCGGCGACGAAGCACTCGACGTCTTCAACAACTTCAAGTTTGAGGACGGGGAAGACCAGGACGACTACGCAACCCTCGTCAGAAAGTTTGAAGCATACTTCGCCGAGGTGAGCAATGAAGTGCATGAACGCTACGTATTTCGCTCAAGAGCGCAAGCCGAGGGAGAACCCGTCGAAAAGTTTATTCGAGACCTGAAAAAGCTAGCCGCCCAGTGCAATTTTGGAGAACTGCATGACTCAATGATCAGAGACCAGATCGCTGACCTTGGCGAAAGCGACGAGAAATTCGGCGCGATTGCCGAAGCAATTGCTTGGCGACCGACAAGATTTCTCGCGTTTCGCCGAGCGAAGGCAGATCGTTCGCACGAATGATTCGAAGCTTCGCGAGAAGGTCTGACGTTGCTAAGGCAAAGAATGTGCAAAGTAGCGGAAACTCTGGCGAAACAAAACCAAGTCTGGAACAAGGCGGCCAACCGTATTGATGCTATCTCACAACAAGCGGCACCGCAATGCAGCAAGGCGGACCAAAAAGACAAAAAGCAATTACGCTGCGGAAAATGCAATCGGCGACACGAAGTCAGACGGTGTCCCGCCTACGGGAAAAAATGCAACTCATGCCGGAAGCTTAATCACTTCGCGATTTGCTGTCCTAGCTCGACCGTAGTTGGTGAAGTAAGCAGACATGACGTCAACGATGACGTCGACGATGACTTTGACGTTCTGGAGATAGGCGGCGAAAACGGAAAACACGATTGGATCATCAAAGCTCAAGTTTCTGCTCGAGAAGTCTTTTTTAAAGTTGACACCGGATCTCAAGTCAGCCTGCTACCGTTTTCAGTGTACAAAAAGCTGCGAGCGCCAGAAGCGTTGAAGCCCAGTAGCTCTGTCCTGCGAGCGTACACAGGAGGAGTTATAAGAAACTTTGGAACGACGTGCCAGAAGGTGACCGTCGGAAAGGCTACTAATAGTGTGAAGTTCTTTGTCGTGAAAGATGGTCGCCAGGCCATACTGGGACTGGACGCAAGCGAAGCCTTAGGAATTGTGCAGCGCACAGTGGACGCCATCGGAACTTCGGAGGAGTACAAGGCTACTAAAGATTTCAGGCACCTTTTCGATGGATTAGGCTGCCTGAAGCAGCCCTACAGCATGGTCCTGCAGCCTGGTGCCGCCCCCGTCGTCCAGCCAGCCCGGAGGGTGCCCCTGTCCCTCCGTCAGCCTCTTCGCGACGAGCTCCAAAGAATGGAGCAAGCGGGAATCATCAAAAGAGAAGACTCCCCGACCGATTGGGTAAGCCCTTTGGTTTTGGTCAAGAAAAAAGATGGCAGACTTCGGGTCTGCATGGACCCAAGAAGAATTAACGAGCATGTAAAGAGGCAGCACTACCAGCTTCCCAAGCGGGAAGACATAGAAGGAGAACTGGCCGGCGCAGTCTACTTTAGCTGCCTAGACGCAAACTCTGGCTTCCACCAGATACCACTGGACGAGAAAACGTCGAAAATATGTACTTTCGCAACTCCTTTTGGCAGATACCGTTACCTCCGGCTGCCTTTTGGTATCTCGTCGGCGCCAGAAGTTTTCCAAAGGACACTGAGTCAAGTGTTCGATGGTCTACCTGGCGTGCACGTGTATATTGACGACATTCTGGTGTGGGGCGCGACGCGGCAAGAGCATGATGACCGCCTAGTGTCAGCGTTGAAAGCTGCTGAAAAAGCTGGTTTAACGTTTAACGCACAGAAATGTAGATTCGGCTTAACGGAAATACAGTTCCTGGGTGACATAATCGGAGCGAAAGGTATCTCGCCCAATCCAAAGCTGGTGCAAGGCCTGCTGGAAATGCCGGTGCCAAAGAACAAAACAGACATTCAGCGTATGCTGGGAGTGATTAACCACTTCGGAAAATATGTGCCGCACCTGTCTGAAAGAACGGGGCTGTTGCGAGCGCTTATCAAGACTCATTCGGTGTTTGAGTGGACCAAGAACCATGCGAGCGAGTGGAACAGCATCACGCAGATTCTTAGTACAGCGCCCGTGTTAGCAATCTTCGATCCTCGAAAGGAGACGAAGATAACGTGTGACGCATCGAAAGACGGCGTCGGTGCGGCGCTTTTGCAGTGTCACGGCGGTCACTGGCGACCGGTGGCTTACGCATCCCGAGCGCTAACGCAAGTGGAACAACGTTACGCACAAATTGAAAAAGAGGCGCTTAGCATTTTGTTTGGTTGCGACAAATTTCACCAGTTTGTTTACGGGCAGAAGGTCGTCATTGAGACAGACCACAAGCCGCTCCTGTCTGTTGCAATGAAAGGAATTTGTGACATGCCGCCTCGTTTACAAAGATTTTTTTAAGACTTCTCAAATACGACTATGTCCTGCAGTATGTTCCAGGGAAGCACCTAGTCTTGGCAGACATGCTGTCACGGGCGTCTCCCGTCGGTCAGGTCGACAAGGCTGGTGCCACAGACGACGTGGAAGTACACGCGATTCAGCTCCTGGGTTCCATGGTGACGGAAGCAACGCAAGAAAAACTGGCTGAAGAGACTGCTCGGGACGACTACGTGCAGTCGAGCATCAGCAGCCTGTCAGCTGGCCAGCCACTCCAAGGTGAACTCAAACCTTTTGCATCGGAACTATCTGTGGTGAACGGAATACTCTTTAAGGGAACAAAAGTGTTCGTACCGAGAAGCATGCGACAAGAAATCCTACAAAGAATTCACGCCGGTCATCTCGGTTTACAGAAATGCAAAGAAAGGGCACGACGCCTTGTTTTTTGGCCGGGTCTCAACGGCGACATCACCCTGCTGATACAGAACTGCTCTACATGTAGAAAGTTCTCTTACAAGCAACCAGTACAACCACTACTAATGCGCCCACTTCCGAGCTGTGCATGGTGCAGGGTTGGGGTTGACATCTTTGCTTTTGGAGGAAACTCATACCTCGTTGCGTTTGACGCGCTTTCCAATTTCCCAGAGGTCGAGAAGCTGACGGACACAAGCGCAAGAACCACAATTGCGGCACTCAGCTCCATGTTCGCAAGGTACGGCATACCGCTCGAAGTCTGCACCGACAATGGACCGCAGTTTTCCAGCCACGAGTTCTCCGCCTTCTCGAAGAGGTATGACTTCAAACACGTCACGTCCAGCCCCCACTACCCTCAGTCTAACGGACTCGCAGAAAAGGGTGTGCAGATTGTCAAGCGCATTCTGAAGAAAACTGAAGAATCCAGGGACGACTTCTGGTTAGGCCTGCTGGCCTACCGCTCTTCGCCACTAGAAGACGGCCGATCTCCGGGGAACTTCTTCAAGGCAGGCGTCTTCGGACTAACATTCCGGACTTTGGCGAAGTAACAGCCACTACAGTAAAGAAACACGTTCAAATTCGAAAAGGGCAACCACTGCCACCGTTAGCTCAAGGGGACGTCGTGAGGATTAGAGACACTGCATGGTCGCGGAAAGCCAAGGTGGTTGACACGGCCGCTCCCAGGTCTTACCGTGTGTTGACAGAAGATCACCGAATGCTGAGACGTAACCGGCAGCACCTGCTACATACCAGAGAGCGCTATGCGGAAGCGAGTGACGACGACGACTGGAGTACGCCCGGTCCAGACGAGAATGGCACCGAGCTGCCAGTCCAGACAGAGTCGACCCCGAGCAACGAGGCGACGTCGCAGATCCAGGAAACTCCAAACGGCGGTGCAGCACCTACGGCCAACAGAAACCTGGCCACTGGTACGACGACGCAGCCCTTAGCACCGTCACGCCAACAGCAACCTTCAGGCGATGGCGGGTCAGGGTCACAAGCCAGGAAGTCGACTCGCACGGTGAAGCCTCCAGAGCGTCTTCATTATGACTCTGACTTCAATCAAGTGGCATGAACTTGTACTTTATACTTTGTCTTTTGTTACCCGTGAAGAGATGTATCGGGCTTATCATGTACAACGCCTCGCATGACAAGGCACTAGTCATGCGCAGTGCGCCCGGCGCTATTTGATAAATACCGCCGACGTCCATTAAACTACGTTCTTGTTGCTCTGCACACGATCCTGTCGACTGCCTCTTTATCATCAATGATGCAGTGTGAACGGGCCTTTAGCTGACAGTTCTAAGCATTTTTTTGTCACTCCCGTAAAAAAGACAGTATCATCGGCGTACATTATTGGCTCAGGGAGTCTGGAATTTTGGTTATATCGTTCATGTACTAAAGAAATAGCAAAGGGCTTAAAATAGAACCCTAAGGAACACCATACTGTATCTTCATTTTTCGAAATGACTGATTATTTATAGATACATATTGGTAACGGTCACCAAGATACGTTTTAATCAACCTTAAAGCCACTCCTCGTACCCCATAGTTTTCTAGATTTTTCAATAAAGTATTGTGTTGTACAGTATCAAATGCTTTTTCTTATACCCGTGCCACACGGGCAACTCGAATGCCATTTACAACGAGTGACATTTGTGTGATCGGCGAATCAGCTCGCAATCTGTCGCGCGTGGAATGCGCTACGTCCGGACTCGGAGTGTCGCGCGCTGATTGGCCGTCCGCTCAAATGTCAATCGTTGTAAATGGCATTCGAGTTGCCCGTGTGGCACGAATATTAAGTCTAAAAATTGACCAAGCGTGAACTATTTGTTTTCAATATCTTCAACAGTTTTATCTGTTATGTCAACTAGCGCTAATTCTGCAGACCTTTTTTTCTGAAATACATATTCAGCCGGTATTATTATTTCGATGTTTCTGAAGAAAGGACGTTAGCCTATCATTATAACTCGCTCGAAATTTTTGAAAATGCTGGGAGCACAAAGATTGGTCTGTAATTATTAATTATACTCTCTCCGCCTCCCTTCTACGCAGGCGTAACTTTGGCTATTTTTAATTAATCAGCAAATTCTCCAGACTGGAGCATAATATTACCTATATGTGATAAAACGTGACTAATTATGCTCGTCGTGTGCTTAATCGGTGAAGCCTTGATTTCATCATCTCCAGCAGCGACATCATTTTCTAAACTTCTAATAATTTTATCAATTTCGAATGTTGTGGTTGGAGTAGCATGATCAATCCTAGCTAATATCTTTCAACTGTGCAGTCACTCGCAATTTTATTATTTCCCGCGTACGATCCAGTACTAATAAAATCCTGATTCATTACATCTGCGACAGAGATGGCAAAATTACTTCCAAAAAGTAATTAAATTACATTACTAATTACTTTTATGAAAACTGGCGTCTGATGCATTTACGTTACAAATTACTGCAGACTGAAGGTAATGACATTACGGCAATTGCGTGCACCAGTAATGAAATTGCTTTGGTATTACTTTACGACATTCACCCAGAATACGCCCGAGGCAGTAATTTGCGCTCGTTTTACCATAGAGTATACGCCAACACAGTGTTTACAAAACAAGCCTCGTTTGGCCACAGCATGCATGTGCAGGATCCAGATCCGGTAGAAGCGAGGCGCTGCCGCATGCGCAGTGGCGACACAGCACCGCCAACGCAGTGATGTGACGTCAAAGAGCTGGGTTGGGTCCATATGTACAAAACTCCAGATGCTTTTTGTTTACACCGCAGCAATCTTATGCTGCCTCAAAGTGAACTCGCACTGAACAGTGGTTCTGCTGGCGCACACACGACATAAGTAGTGTTAAACATGATGAATAGCTTCTTCTTTAGATGTGACACCAGAAAGGCAGTTGACTCATCGGTTTCGTTGTTCATTCAACAGAGAAGGTTCTTACTAAAGAGGTGATATGCTTCCGTCATCCTGATTTAGAAGTTGTAGTCCAGTTTGTTAAGTCGTTCAATAGCAGCTAGTTCTTACAAAAAGTCGCCACGTGAAACGTTTCCCTTCTGCCCCTAGATGCAATCTAAGTCTATTCTCCCAAAGCGCTTACTATGCTCGGCAGCAACTTTTCTTGGCATTTCCGGGAGAGGAGGAGGCCGCGCACAGCTTCATTCAGCACTCAAAATGGGAGAGGGAAGCGTGCCTGCACCCTCCACTGCATTGGCCAGAATAGTTGTCGCCGAGTATAGTCGACCTATTCTCGGTCATTCCTTTCAAGGAGCATTTTCCAGAAGCACCCGAAGAGCCCAAGTTTTGCGCATTGTCCCACAGAGGGCCTGGATAATTGTTCAGCAGAAACGTCACCAGTTGAGGAATGTCGCGAGCTTCCTGAGTTGTGTGCTTTCCCAACAAACGGGGGGCGATATCTGCTTGCAGATTTGTTCCCGAATAGGCTTCCCAGGGGGGCAGCGAGGCATAGCGGGAGCTGCACCTGCTTTTCTCGAGGACGCACGGAACGTTCTGGGGCTTTGACAAAGCATTTGGAATTAACTATTTATTCCGGTCGTTGGTTGTTCACAGTGGTCGATGCCAAGGTTGGACCTTGCTCGACGAAACAGCTAAAGGCTGGGGATCTGCTTGTTCTATCTTCTTAGGTTTTAAAATATGTTGACCTCACTGGTGACGTGCCCTTCGTCTTGTGGCCAATAAGCCGTTCATCCCTAAGCTGATAGTGCGGTGGAGGCTACGTGCTCGTTGGAACAGTCACACGTCTATCTTTTGCCGCATAAGCACGCTCTCGTTCATGCCCACGCACAGAAAAAACAAAAGAGACGGGTCCCGGAGTGGATTAAAGGAGAGTGTTTGATTAATTCTGGTTATCTTGCAGCTCCACCGCACTGTCAGCTTAGGGATTAACGAAGTATAGTGTCATCGTGATGACGCGACGCCGTGAATCCTGTCGTGCCTGGAGTTCGTAGGCCTTTGCCTTCCAGCGATGTCTACACGGAAGCTTTCTTCCTTCATCTACCAGCCCTCCTTTGTGCGCCTGTTTAGCTCTTCGTACCCAGGCTTTGCGCTCAGGCAGCCGTCGTGTACTTCCTCTCTGAGTGCTCCTTTCACATTTCACCATTCAAACAAAAATTTTTTTTAAAGCTGCTGCAAACGAATTTTTTTATATATGACAAAGTAATTTCAAAAGTAGTAGGTAATTTTTTTCGAAGTTACTGCCTGAAAGTAATTCATTACATTTACAAAATTACTAGCTTGAAGTAATTCATTACATTGCCTATTACTCCAAAAGATGGTTGGTTACTGTGATTCCATTTACAGTAATGTGCATTACATGCCATCTCTGATCTGCGAGTTCTTTTCCAGCAAAAGTTACCTTTATCTCTTACGATTTCCTTCCCACCGCAACGCTGCTTTCTGCTGGTTAAATTGTTTGTCGTGTCCCATACTTTTTTATGGTCATTTTGTACACGCTGAAATTGAGTTTGAAAGTAATCACATTTCGCCTTCTTCAAGTCTCTGTTCAATTCGTTTCGAAATTTTTTAAACTCGGCCAATAAGCGAGGATCACGACATTTAATGAATGTATGGTATTTACTGTTCTTTTCTTTTATTCTTTTATGAAGGTATCTAGTTACCCAAGGCTTTCTAAACTTTTTCTCTTTGTTTTTTTCTCCCGTAGAGGAAAATGCTGCGTCATAACATCGTTTATAATTAATCACAAACTTTCACTAGGCGCGCGTGGGGTTGCACTCATCGTACACGTCATCCCAACCTTGTTGCTCTATTATGTAGCCAAAACGTCCCCTTGTTTCGTCGTTTATTGAACGGTGCCAGAATTTTTAATTTCACAGTTTTGTTCCTTGATTGAAGAAGACCCAAAGCAAAAGATAGGTAAATGGTCACTGATATCTTATAAAATTACGCCAGCTGTAGTATGACAACTATCTGTGATGCTGACGTCGAGGGACGTTGCCGTGTCTGCAGTCACCCTGGTTGGCAGTGCTATCAGATTGCAACATGCGTACTGGTGGATGATATCTCGAAATTCTCTCGCATAAGGGTCATCTACAATTGTATTTATGTTTACATCGCCAAGAATTATAAATGACGCAAATATTGATCCAAGGAAACATAGTGCTTTTTCAAGAAATTCCATGAATTCAAGCATGCTGCCCGAAGGCGGTCTGTACAAGGCAGCAACTACAACGTCTGGTGTTTTAACAAACAAACATTCTATATCTTCATCTATTCTGTGAGATCATCAATAACTTGATATTGTAAATTATCCTTAATATAAACTGCAATTCCGCCGCCCCTTTTATTCTTTCTGCTCGGGCTTTTGCAGTTATAACCCTGAAGGTAAGGCGGCACGTCCTCTTTTGCTAGCCAGGTTTCCGTGAGTACGATAGTTTTAAATTCCACACTCAGCAAATGTAAAAGTACTTCAAGATCGTCTACCTTATGTTTAATGCTTCTCATGCTCAAATGCATCGTGGAAAATCTGTTGCCGCAGTTTTTATATTTTTTACTGAATGCCTGGCAATCATGATAGTTGCAATCAGGTAGTTTTTCTTCCATCATAGCTTTTTTTGTGCACTCTAGGGCCGAAAGTATTTTGTTTAATTTGTTATTTTGTCAACATCAGATAGGTTAGCGATTCTGATAATGTTTGCTTCCTCGTCCTTTCGTGCGAGGATCTTCCCACCTGAGGACCACGCAGAACTTCCACCCTACGGCTTTCTTTTTGGCGATTGCAGCACCCAGTATCTTCTTGTTTGAGCTTCATGTTTGGTCAAATGTTCATTCACGTGCACGGGACTGCTGTGACCACCGTAGTCAAGGTCCTTAGTTGTCAGCCTTTTCTTTTCGCTCTTTTGAAGGATTTTATCTCGTTTTGTACGTTGTACGAAGCGCACAATGATGCTATTTTCTGTTGGTCGGAAGGTAGGAACGCGGTGGCACACGTTAATATCGGAGTCTGATATCGGTTCGTTGAGAAGATTTCCAATCCTTTTAATGACATCATACGCGTCACCATCTTCTGGCGCACCTTTATTTCTAGATTGTTACTCCTCTGGTACTGCTCGAGCTCTTCCACTTTTTCGTTAAGCCTACGATTTTCGGTGGCTACCGCTTCGTTCCTTCTCGACAGTTTCTGAACCTCTTTTCGAAGTTCTTTTATTCCGTTTTTCTATTTTGTTGACCCCGTCACATGTGTCACTGCAGCTCTTTACGCTGTCTTTTAAGGTCCTAAGATCTGCCCTTAGCTCGCGTCTGTGGTCATCAAGGGCTTTCCCAATATCTTCATGTTGACAGGAACGCTGGGAACAAATCCCGACGACACAGTACTTGCACACTCTGAAGAATACTAACAATTTTTGCTGTGTTCAGCAGCAGTGCAGACACTATTCTGGTTCTATACACAAAACAAACGAAGCTCACCTGCGCAGACAGAAGGGATTAGTTGTCTTATTTTAATGTGCACTGCTGCCGAACTGAAGTTTTGGCTAATGAATTGGCTTGTATATCTGTAGATTTCCGCCGTCAGTGGCGCCCTGGTCGTCGCCCGCTCTGTCACGTGATGGTGCCAGCGACGAACGATGACTGGGCGATGTTCGGCGTGGAGATTCCACGCGTGCCAAGTCACTGCTCTGCCACGCGATAGTGCCCGCGACGGACGATGACTGGGCTATGCTTGGCGTGAAGATTCCACGCGTGCCAGGACACTGCGCAGACAGGAGGGATTAGTTGTCTTGATTCAATGTGCACTGCTGCCGATCTTCAATGTGCACTGGTGTCGATCATAGGACGGACTACTGTTTTATAGACAAATAATTTCGTTTCAATGAATCCAAATTTTGAAACTACTTTTAGATAATAAAGTTTATTCAGTGCGGTATAGGTTATAGACTCGATGTGCAGGTCCCATTAGAGGTTATGTAGTCCAACGTATTTATGCTCTTCAACTTCATTAAGGGGTATATTGCTTACGTGGTAAGAAAACGATTTTTTTGTTTTAGTCATAGTAGTCATAAATACAGTTTGATCTAAATTTAATGCCATCTGTTAATTGTGTCACCAATTCGCGATGCAATTTAGTGAATGATTAAGGGTGATTTGATCTTCATGGTTAGTATTCTGTGAATAAAGAATACAAGAGTCAGCAAAAAGGCGGATTTTTTACATTAACGTTATGAACTATGCCATTTATTTACATAAAAACAGAATAGGTGCCAGTACCGGCCCCTTTGGAACACCAGATGAAACTTTGCCTTTCGGTGATGAATGAGCGTAAGGGGCATTCACACGAGGAGAAATCCCGGGAATTTCTCCCCGGCACGCGCGCATCACGAGACGAAAACGCGAGGCTTTTGCATATCGCAAAGCCTGACGTTTTCGTCGCGAAATGCGCGTGCCGTGGAGAAATCCCGGGATTTCTTCCTCGTGTGAATACCCCTTTAACTGTAACGTACCAATAGCCATCTGCAAGGTAGTTTGTTATCCAAATTGAATGTTACCTTACCCCAAAACGGTTTCTAGTTTAAATAATTTTATTTGAGATATTGCCGCGCGCGCAGCTGGCCAAGTAGGCAGCGCACGCGTGGCCTAGCGGTTATCGCGCCTGCCTCCTCGCGAAAAGCCAGGGTTCGATTCCTGGGAGTGACGTGTATTTTGTTTATTCCTGCAATTTAGTGTTCTGGAAAATTCGCGAATCCTGTGGCTTGTTCGAGGTCCGAATGTTCTACGCGTCGAACTTTCTACGCCGATTATTCCAGAAGCCCGCGCGTGTACATAAGGGTTTCGCGTGGTGAGCCAAAGTCGGTTTCGCCCCAGCGTTCGACTCTGCTGTCACGCCGACTTCGACGCCCGCGACGCTCTACTTTCTTCTGTTCCCTTTTTTATTTTTGGGCACAAGTTCGCCCCATTAAACGTCTAGTTTCTTCTGTTATTATCGCCTCATCACTTGTCATTCGTGACAATATCCTCTCAAATGCTTTGGATAAATCTATAAAAATGACATTCACCTGTTTCTTATTGTTAATAACAGCAAACAAATTATGAATGTTTTCAGTAAATTTCGTCATAATCAATAATTGGTGTACGAAAGTTGCAATGTGCTTTGAGATAATGTGCTCAGCCATTTTGCAACACGTTGGAGTGAGAGCGATAGACAAGTAGTTAGCGCATTCGCTTTTGGTACAAGACTTATATATGGGAGTGACTCTCGGTAATTTTCAGTCTTTGTTAATTTTCCTCTCACTGAGAGAGTGTCTGAAAATAATAACAGTAGTATTTCGCTATCCATTCGGCCTACCTCCTTAAGAACTTGTTTGGTATCTGTTTGGGACAGTACGTTTTTTGTATTCAGGTTAATGCACTGTTCGGTGACCACAATATCATCTCTGACTCTGTGAGCACGATACGAAGTAAGGCGAGAGTACCATCGTGCCTTGTAAACCAGAAAAAAAAGTATTCATTAAAGGGTTTTGTAAGATTTTCCTCATAGAAAGTGATTCTAAGTTGTGCTTGAGTTTAGGCTTAACGTGATTTCGGAAGTTGCAGGGTGATAATTTATTCAACAACTAAAGGGCTATATAAATATGTATTTTTAACTGATTTAATCTTGATGTCAGGTTCATGCAGCATGCAGCAATAAAAAGCCATTTTTATTCTAATTATTTTTATTCTTAACATTACTTTTACAAGCTCTTTTTTAAATTTTGAATCTACCTTTTTTATTATTTTTAGAGTTCTTATTTTTTTAATTTGTTTGTTACTTCCCTGGTGGGCCGCATACAATAAGTAAAGGCAATTACGAATGGTAATCTCCCGTAATATGTTTTCCCCTGAGTTTTTTTTTTTTCAGAATAAGGGGGCAGAAGGCGTAATGGGAATTATGGAGCCACGAGAGCTTTTAGTAAGAAAAAAATAACTGGAATATTAACTGAACAAAGTAAACGATGATCAATAGACCATTCTAGAAATAGCTAACGTCCCCAGCATTTCCTTCATGCGTAAAGACACGTGAAATGTACAGCTGTGCGCACGTGAAGGGGTACTAATAAATAGGTTACGTTTATGTAGGTTGAATATTTTGTAGAATTAGGACCCAAAAAAGATAAGACGATTGCAATGCAGTACATTTTTCTTTTTCTTTTGTCGTATTTTTGTGCGTGTGTGTGTTCTACACTTGCCAGGCTCGGAGGGAATTAATTGTGCATTTTCCAGGATGTACAAAGCGTCTACGTCGACTCGAGCGTATGTACCCCGCGGACAGTATGAGCTCCAACAGCCGAACTTTCTCTTTGTCTGCGATCCCCTTGAGCTTTATCAGCACTCGAATTCGACCAAACGTTCGAAGTATGGACATTCAAACATTCCACTCGTAGCTCGTACAACAGCTCTTTCAAAAATTGGCAGGCGCACCAGAGAAGCATGAAGGACTGTTTCAGCTCATATTGTCGGCAATAGTACAACGATCCAGTCCCACGATTTCTCGCACCGCTGTGCAATGTGAGATCACCTCGAAATATTTCGAGATTTTTCGGAAATATGAATCGGCATTGAAAGGTTTTAGCTCTCTGCACGTGAGGAGTGTATGTATGGAGCCGAGAACCCGTCTTCGACGGGTTTCTTTACCAATTTCTCATCAGTGGACCCTCGGTTCCTGTCCCATGACATCCAACTTGTGTCAGACTTTTTTCTTGTGTCATCCTGGCGGCGGCATAGCAGCCGAGGCCAGCACAGCAGACGCCCGTGCTCATGCAGGTGGCTCCCCAGCTCGATGGTTCCCAGAGGCTTCGCCAGCCAGGAGTTGAGTCACCGCAACCATGGCGGCTTTTTTACGTTCGCTTGTCCCTTCTGGACAGACTTGTACGACCAGCCGCTTGAATAGCAACATTAAACAGCATGACTCGAAAGGCTCCTGTGACGTAATTCGTTGCCACTTAACCCTTTGAGGGCCAGGCCCGAGTATACACGGGCGCGCACCCGTGCGGTTATAGTTTTGGTCTGGTCTGTTCTACTCCTAACTTGACTGTCATTATTTTTTTACGTGTGGCATTATGCTTGAGTAAGCTATGAAAAAAATGTTTTATCTTGTTGCGTAAAACTTTTTATTTAGGCGACCTCTATTTCAATATTCTCCTCTTTTTTCTGTTTTTTTACAAAACGGCGAATCAATGTTATTTAACCTCGCGCTTCATGGCGAACAAAGACATCATGAGATTACTTATAAGCTCTGCATTCGACGTCCGCGAAACCAAGAAAGTTGCAGTTCCGACTAAGAAAGGGCCCACTAAGAACGCTCAAAAGAGCGACCCCAGTGTGGGAGGTCGAGGTACCACTATGCAGTACAGTACACACAGAAGCATGTTCTAACCTGGAAATACGCCTACATCCATTACCTCTTTTTCCCATGGAATAACGTGTCTTCGATAAACGAAAATTCTTCACAAAGCATGTTACATTGTTATTGCGACTCAAATTTGCGTTCGGCACGTGGAAAAAAAAACGGCACTTAAATGGTTAATTGGCGATCCCTTTCGATTCATGGCTTGGTTAGGACGCTGTACACAACAGTAGGAGGCAGGTTTAATGCTTGCACCGTTGTGCGAGCATAAAACAAAACAACTAATTACATAAGCTCGACAATTCTGACAAAACCTGGTAAGCACAGGATGTGATATGCTCTCCAGGAAGTAGATAAAGGGAGTCCGGACGGCATCGCCTACCGATGATTCGCTTTCATTTCTCACCACAAGGAAGGGCCCGAAACGCGCGACTCCGCGTTCGGGCGCCGCGCGAATGAGTTCGCCTATTCGTGTTCCGATCAGCGACCCTATTCGCGACTCCAGCAAAACGGACGGCACCTAGCGGAAAAACACTGAACTGGCCGGAACAGGTCCTTCCGCGATTTCTGCTCGTCTCTTGCTGCTTGCCTGATGACATGTTGTCGGTGGTTTGCGCGATAGAACAGTTGTCCCGGAGACTTTGTCGTAACTATAGTACCAGATTGTTCCGAGGTTGCTCTGCACGCGACCTACGCAACCGCGTGAACCAGACATTACGCGTTAATCGACGTTCATCAGCACTCTGATGGACAGTAGGCTGTCCTTTCATCGATTCCTCAAAGAACGTCAAGCCTGTGGAAGCTCGCTTACGCCAGTACATCGCCGCAGGTTCGCAACGTGGAGGATCAAAAGCGTGGCCAACCATTTTGAGTCCAATGCCCGCCTGCTGGTGCCGCAGCGTTGTGCGCTGAGCCGGCACATGGCACGGCACGACCTGTATGATACCACCGCGCGCTATGGAGGCGTCCCCTATAGGTCGCCGGAGTATGCGAATAGACAGCTCATCTAAAGAACCTAACAACATTATACGAGCTTGATCTTGCTGAACGAAACTGGTATGCACAAAATGTGTGATAGGCCTTCCAAGGGAGAAGAGAAAGGCGTCCGAACGGCATCGCCTACCGTAGATTCGGTCTCATTTCTGACCCACGCCGTGAGAGGAGCGGCATGACAACGAAGGCCCTGAAGCGCGCGACTGCGCGTTCAAGCGTCACGTGAATCAGTTCGCCTTCGTGCTCCGATCAGCGACCCTATAGCAGGGTTGGTCAGTAACGCGATACATAAGTGTCGCGATATTTTTTTTAGAAATACATTATGTGTCTATATTTCTGTAATGCAATCCAATTTCTTAACTGTATTTTGTATTCCTGTATTGACATAAATTTTTAGGGTGTATTCTCGGTCTCGTGATACTATTAGGGCCGATGTAATTTGTTACAATATTAAAATAATTTGTTGACCTCCACACAAAGGGTCAGGACCACGTTTGGGGTTGTGGGGTTTCTATACAGCGTGTGAGTTGGTCAGCGCATTTAAAGTCGCGACGAGTCACCGCTGTAGCATGACATTTAGCCAGTGCGGTACAGATCAAGCAGCCTGGGGTCTTTAACGGCATCCACGCAGTAGTGATGCACGACCGCACGCCGCTATAATGCTCATCAGACGGCAAAACGGGCAGGAGTGGGACTTGAACTCAGGATCCTGGGTCAGGACCACATGTTCGTCAGGCATGTTCAGCGTTTCTGTCCGCACAGCGACTCGCTTCTATATTGTTCGAAAGTTAACAAATGTTTTCGCACGCTTTATGTGGTCAACATTGACCGCATGACATCCCTTTATCATGCGGTCGATGCTACATAAGCCTAACTGGTCGTTGCATCAACGACCGGACAAGAGAACATGCAGCTTCGTTAAGGAATTCATCAGCAGCGGGACATCTACCGGTACATTGTCGAGAATGCCGGTGCACTCCAAGTTTAAAAAACATCAAGGTTCTAAAAAAAAAAAAAGCTTGCGCGTGAAATTTTTGAAGCATTGGCCATCGATGAAAAAGAAGAATGTGTCAGTGCGCCTTCCTTGGCGCTGCACAAGCGATAAAAACTGTTTCTGCGGGGGTACTGAAGGGCTCGAAGCAGCTCCACGTTTGTAAATAGGTATAGAAGAAGAGGAAGGACGCTCTAATGCAGATTGTAAATAAGGAAGAAGAGGGCTTCAATCGAGGTTGTAAATACTGAGAGTAGTGAACGAAGAAGAAGGCTTTAATATAGTTCATAGTCCAGCGGTTGTAAATATTTTGTGTTCATTACTGTTCAGCTATCACCATCCAAGAACACACAATCATCTGCATATAATTTTACTTTGGAGGTATTTCCATAGCCTATATCATTTATATATGTTAAAAATAGAAGCGCACCAAGCACTGATCCTTAGGGAACACCCGACGTTATTGGAAACAAAGTAAGATTCTGAGCCATTAATGACTACCTTTTGGGAGCGACCGGTTAGGTAGTCTGCTATCCAACCAAGGAGAGAAATAGGTAAACCTAAAGGTGAGAGTCTTAAAATAAATAAAGAGTGTGGCACAGTATCAAAAGCCTAACTAAAGTCTAACATTATGCAATCAACCTGTTTCGCAGAATCAAAAGATGAAAACACATTATACGAAAATTCAACTAACTGGTTGACGCAAGAGAAGCCTGCCCTAAAGCCATGTTGAAACTGGACCAAAATTGCTTGTTTGCAAATGGTGAAATATGTTAGAGTAAATTATATGTTCAAATGTCTTGCAACACACGCTCGTCAGTTAAATGGGTCTATTGTTGGAAACCAAAGAACGGAGGACCACTCTTATGCACCGGAACAACATTCGCGAATTTCCATTCCTGAGGCATTTTTTTGACGATAGAGATAAATGAAACAAGAGCAACCAGAAACTCGGAAATAATGGGTGCACAAGATTTCAAAACAAAACAAAGTATATGATCTGGGCCAGTGGAAGAGTTAGTTTTTAGTTCAGAAAGAAGTTTCACAACTCCATCATACGATACCGGGATATCTGGCATAACCTCAAAATTACAAGAAGCTGGTTCCGAAAGTAGGTTCCTTGTATTAACTGCAAAAACTGACTGAAAGTAATCTTTAAAACAGTTCCCTTTGTCGGCATGATTAATGACATAGCCTTGTTCAGCTAAAATAAAAAGGATAGTACAATCTTCTTTGCCATTAGAGTTAATAAACTTCCACATCTCCTTTGGACTACGCCCAAAATAATGTGATCTTTGGCACTTTTTTTCAGCTTAATTTCTTTCCCCAGAATATCTAGCCTGTCAAATCATTTCATCAGTCCTCTGGCTTAGGTAGCTCCGAAAGAGCCAACATTTTCGATTCAGTAAGCGCTTCATCTCGTTCGTAAACCACGGGTTTCAGTGTCCTTTTTACCCGAAACGATCTTTGACGGTACGCGGCAATCAGAGAGCGAGATTAAGTTGTTTTTAAATAAATTACGAAGATCTTCAACACTAAACGTGGCACGGATCGTCACAAACTCCTCAAGTGTATTTTCCAGATTATGCGTAATCAAGCCATAATTGCCTTTACCGAAAATGTACGCCCTTCGAGGAGGAGAAAGCACGACAATTGGTCTTCCAAAGAAACTTTAGCTAGGATACCGTCATGGTCACTTATACCAGGAATCGGTAAGACAGATTAAATTAAGCTGGTGGAATTAGAAAAAAAGCAAGTCTAGCGTTGATGCACAGTCACCTACACGACGTGTGGGAAATCAACAAACTGATAAAGACCGTTAGTGGTGATCAGATTACTAGATTCAAGGGAAAGTGTAGAGCGGCAACAAAGCACGGGTGAATTGTTAGTCCACTGTATATCAGGCATATCGAAATCCCCGCCCAATAAAAAATTCGATTTTGAACTCAACATTGTATGAGAAAGCGATTTGAAGGAAGAAAGGCTGCCTCCACTGAGGCTACAATAAAAAGTACCAAACAACATATGCTTACTATTGTGAAATATAACTTTGCACCACAAAGTCTCACAATCATCATTATACACATCTGAAAACACAAATATCAAGGGCACTTGAATGCAGGTACAAGACTACAAATCGCATACCACTGTAGGTGAAAATATGCATTTATCATTCGCTATTTTACTCCCATCCTTAATGTAGTGTTTTGGTTTATGGTCTACGACATTTGTAAATTATAATCAACTCTTAGTGCTGCAAAATAAAATGTTTTGTATGTATGCGGACGACTACAGAAACGTGCAGGACTTTAACTACGAACCATATTACGCTATACAACATGCTAAGAGCAAATCAAATATATTATTGTAAAAGTGCACAACACCGACACTAGACACACTTTTGTAAAAAAATCAAAACATTCAAAACGGGAAAGCTTACTGTCTCTGACAAACTAAATAGCAGACACCCATAATTCCAAATAATTGTGGTAAACAAAAACTAAAACATCAGATAACCGATATTTTCAATATTCTGGACGATGAATGTAGTCATGTGGATTAATTTTCCAGATACAAAATCTACGTAAAAGGTTTGTTTTATTAATCATAACATTACGTTCTATATTTAATGTGTCTTGAATTTTACCCTTCACGTATCTGGTTATGCATACCTGTAACAGTGTCAAATCTTTTATTCAATTATTTTAGAAATGGGCCATCCGCGATTTGTTATCGCTTGTTAACATTCCGGTTTCAGTCTGTAGATGTGTACTAGTGTTTTTATTTGTTTCAAAATCAGTAGTGTTTTTCAATACTTGTTTTTGTACTCACTCGTATGTCAGTTGCTATGCACGCCTAGTGATTTCTTTTTAATTATTTCCTATGAAAATGGAAACGTGTAAATACAACTTGTCTCGTTGGTTGTTTGTCCATTCTATGTATTTATTTTGTTTACATTGATCTCGTTGTATTTAATTTGGTGGTCTTGAACTGTAATGGGCGGAGATTACTCGTCAGGAAGAAATGCCTTTTTCCTCTACCGCCCCGCTGGCCTCGGTCAGCAGAAGCAATAAAGATAGAAAGTTGCAGCCCTCGAATTTCCTCGCCCATATTGATCCCCTGACAAGATGGCTGAAGGTAGAAAGCGAAAACTAGGTGGACGGCGGAAACCCCTGTCTTGCGGAGAAGAATACGTTCATTTTTTTTTTGTTGTCGGTTCACTAATATATATATAAGACATGTCGTTGTGGCACCAGTGAGCAAGGGCGTTGCCCAACCCTATGTCTTTTAGGATTGCGACGAAGTCGTGGTCTACCCTGTCAAAAGCACGGTAAGTCAAGTTGCAGGACAGCTAAGGGTATGTTCAACATTTTAGGGACTTCGCATACGCTTCCTATTGCATGTAAGTTGTGCGCAATTCAACGCGACTTTATTGCGTGGGTTTGGTGGTCTCCCAACACCGCTAAAGCTCCTCTCTGTTTTTTGTTTGTTTTTAATTAGGAGTCTTGTCAATATCTTGTAGTCAGTGCACAAGTGACCTATTGGCCCGAAGTTATTGACCCATGGGATGTTGTTTGCTGAATCCGGTTTCGGGATTATTGCCATAAGCAACTGGCGCGTGGATGAACGTAAGATCCTTCTTCTAATTATGTCCTCTAATGCTTTATAGAAAACTAACTCTCTCAGGGCCGGTTGCACCAATGCCGCTTAGCACAAAGCGGAGCTTAGCCGGGAACCTAAGCTAAGTTTCGGTTTCGTTCGGTTGCACCAAAATTGCTTATCGCTAAACCTAGCACTAAACTACGCTTATCGTAAGCGCTCAACATTGGGCGCTTTGCTTTTGGTTGTTTCTTAATCCTGGATTTAAAACATGGCGGCTGGTTAGTGGCGGTCGACGCGGTGAACGAAATTGGTTGTACAAGGTGTTTTAGGCTACAACAGCGTGAAATTGTCGACAGAATGACCTTCGATTGTGACAAGGATGCAAAATATTGTCGCGTGAAGTGTTTATCGACCCCTGTTTTCAAGTTCGCTCTCCATTCTCAGCAACGTTTATAGAACCACTCAGTTGGGAAACTGCCATACAGACTGCTCTGAAAAAATGGCACCGATCCGTCCACGAGAACCGAGCTAATGGCGATCCCAGCGCCGCCACTTCTCCCGCAGCGGCCAGTCCAGGAACTGCACGTGACTTCCATTTTCGTTGTAACAGGCCATTTTGGGGCCAGAACAGATACCGTGGAAGGGGCTTCGAGGTGCCGCCCCCGACTCCCAAGCGGACGCGCCGCGAATTACTACCGTGGTTAATATGCGCCTAACTCAGGACGCGCTACCTGAAATCCCCGCTGAGGCACGGTTGTATAAAAACAATATTAATTATACTGCAAAACCTTGCGAACTAAAGATTTTAGAAAACAACACGCGCCCTCCATTTTGTACTAAACTCCAATAAAAGTTACCACAAAAAGAGTTTTTTCCGTTAGTTTTTACGCAAAAATATGCTTTCTAAAAGCTCAAGGCGACCACAGTTAAGACAAATGATACAGAGTGGCGCTGTTGTCGTATTTAGCTCGGTCTCGGTGGACGCCAGCGGCCCAGGTTTCAACGGTGAGTTTCCCAACTGAGAGTTCTAGTAACGTTGATTCTCAGTGCGTGTTAGCCCTAGCCGAGATACGTACGGAGCTGTGGGGCTCACGTCTGTCTTCCCGTTGGTTATTCTGTCAACGAGCTTATTCGTATGTACTTACTGAGTTTCGCATAACTGTAACGTACTGTTATTTACCACCTTGTTTATATCTACTTGCAACGCATATCCTTCAACCCAATCAGCGCGTTGAATAGTGGCAGTATATGATCTCGGCGATCAGCTGATTGTCGACACTTCTGCCGTTTGCATCAGATTGCGGCGCTTTTAAGTTATAAAACAGCGAAAAGTCAATTTCTTTCGTTTTCTCAGTTTCGAGACAATCTCCAGTGAATTTTCCTTGCCTCGCGAGTAGAATCTTGGCTTCAGAAAACTGTATCACTCCATAACCGTAACTTTTCTGGTGATCGCGCTTTTTAGGAATATTTTGCTTTATATCTTTCATTCGTGGCGACAACAACTTCTATTCGTGGCGAGGACGACTCGACGACTTCTATTCGACGATTTTTGGGCATTTTCGCAGGCTGCCGCGGCGAGTTCGTCACTGTTCTGAACTTCATCGGTCTCAGGCATGACTGGATTTTAGTAGTCATCTTACTCCATAGAGTTATTACAATAAACGCTAGAGGCTCAGCTGGCGCTAGTGTGCTGTTGCATTTGAAGCAGACAGCAAGCAGTCAGAAATTGACTTCCGGTAATGCATTTCTATGGGAAAAAGCGAGTGCATTTTCTCTCTGCGCTCGATTATAAGAGCAAATATCACGAATAATTTGTGCGTACTAGGCACATTGGAACATTTCTCAGTCACGCAGACGAAATAATTGGTCAGTTACAGCATTTTTATTTGAAATTCGTGGCATGAAAAACGGTGTTAAAACCGCTTCGTACGTGTATTTATGTGCACTGTCGGACACTGTTAGCGCGAACACGGCGTCGACGCTTTCCAGCATGGGGGATATACGTGCCAAACGAACGAAGGACATGTGGAAAACCAAGAGAGACGGCAAGAACTACGCAGTAACACTGGATAAGTAACTCCTTGTGCACGCAGACGATCAAAATAAATTGAAAGCCACGTAATATAGTCAGATTTGCAATAAATAAGTACTGCTTTATTCTTTCTGCTCATGAATATGTGCGAAGATGCTTGTTCTAGGTTCAAATCATCACCTGCACGCTCCAAATCTTTGCAAATAGGGGAAGCCAGAGAGCAGGTGCCCGATAAAAACTGCCCAACATAGGAAATAATAAAAAGACACACCTTTCCTAGCTCACGTGCTTTATTTTTTGCGTTTGAATGGTTCTTTAACTGATCGTAAAGATGCACGACGGAGTCATTTTCATCCAATGACAGGACGTGCATATTAGCAATATATAAGCACCACCGAAATGCTAGCAAACCTTGAACACACTCTACATTCCTTTCGATCGTTAGTTTGCTTAGAATCGTCGCTCGTTTTCACATACCTTCCTTGAAACAGAGCTTTGGGCCTGAAATAGAGCGAAGTTTAACATCGTTCAGTGGTGAAGAAAAATGCTGTAACTAAAGCAATTACACTTTCACAATACCAATAAAGGTACATACTATGCGGTACAACCGAAATAACAAAAGTTATTCATGTTATTTTCCGGCGAAGAGACATAATTCACGCGCGTTTTCCCATAAGAATACACAGGGAGGCTGGAAATGTAGACTGCATGCTGTCTGCTTCAATTTGCAACCGGAAGTCCCGTAGACACTAGCGCCAGCTGAGCCTCTAGCGTTTATTGTAATAACTCTATGATCTTACCTGCCTACTTATTCTCGATGATGTTTTGTCTTCAGCGATCTAGCGAGTAGAGCGCCCTTCTCGCGTTCGGTGAGATTTGGGGCCCCCGATGGCTCCTTTCTCTCAAAATGTGAGCTCGAAAACTACTGTCACTGTCAAAATATTCTGTTATCAACCGATATTAAAGAGGCCCGGCAATGACATTTTTACTAATTTTTAATTTGCATCGAACCTGAGCGCACTGAACGTAGTAACTTAATAAAACATTTTTTTCTCGAATTTCGCTTCACTTTCAAAAGTTATAGGCAAATTAAAATTACAAAAACAAGCAAAAAATAACCTCCTTCATGACGTCCTTGGTTGCTTGAGTGGCCGTGAACTAGAGGAGGGGTAGTGAGCTGAGTCGAGCGCTCACGGCTGCCGCACTCCGTGTCCGACGGCGCGAGAGGGCGCCACTAAAGCGTGTTCTGGATAGGCTGTATGCAGCGGGCAGCCAGAGCGGCTCTCATTGCATTTGCTGCGCGATTAAACACTAATTCGGCATGACACTTCATTGGCCACAAACGACAGCAAACACGGGGTAAAGATCAGTTCAGAATGGGAGCCACTTCGCGCTGCCATACCGCGAAACGGCCAAACCGACAAGACAAAGCTGCTCGCCGAAGGCCTTGGGAACGCTCGGAGCCGGTCGGATCCTTCAGTCCCTACGACCGCAGCGCCGCCGCGTACATCCGGGACCTTTCCGTGTCGGCGCCTGATCCCACTACTCCTTTCTAGTATGCGCCGCCTTTTCCACCGCTTGGTGGCGGGTATGTCGACGGATCATTTCTTGTTTCCGTACTTTATAAACTGCATTTGTTTCTTTTCTGATCTAAAATACGTGAACAAAAACTACTTTTATAAATAATTGAAACGGTTCGCGCCACTTATATTTTGTATTTCGACTAAAAGAAGCTTTTAGCGGCTCTGACCAGTAGTAAGCCCAGGACCAAAGACGTCACATTATCGCGCGCTTTCGGTACTGCGGGTCGCCCCCGTCGGTGGAGGAGGTTTCCGCGTCGTCCGGTTAAAATATGACGCACTGATATTTAGTTACTCTTCCGTGCCCGCTGGCTTGCCCGAACCCCAAGAGACGTGGAAACCGCAAAAAAGGTAGACGCTTAAATATGATTGCAGGGCCCTTTAAACACACAATCACAGATGTAAAGAGCATTCGTGTTTATTTAAAGCGTGGACTCCTGTTTCTGAAAGTTAAGCGAAAAAATGATTGAATTACTCACCGAAGAAATACAGCGAAAAGCAGACGCCGACGACGGCTACTACAGCAGGTTTTTTTGTTTACATCACGAGATTTCTCTCCGCCAATCGTATTCATCCCTCTGAGCGTTCCCTAGTTCGCTCTGTTTGTCCCTACAGTCCCTAGGCAAATCCAGCGTTTAGCTAGGGCGCGTCTGTAAAGCCGGGTTAACGTTGGTGCAACCGGAATTTAAACCCGTGCTTATCCGAGCTCAATTTAGGGTGCTAAGCCGACTTAGGAAAGCGCCGCTTTGAGGTAAGGTATAGCAACGTTGGTGCAACCGGTCCTTAGAAAAGCCCTGCTTCTAAACCATCTGGCCCAGGAGACCCGCTGGATGGCATTTCTCGTATGGCTGTTTTGCTTTCACCTTGCGCTATCTCTGTGTTCGTACACTCGCGGATGTCATCGCTTATAGGTTTTTAAAGCGGCTGAAGCATGTCCCCTAGGAGGCGGCCGTTAACCGCGTCTTGCTTTTGAGATGTTCTGAAGTACTCCACATAAAATACCCTCATCATTTAATCTTACGAGGACACACTGCTGCCATTGTCATCTTTTAATTCCCAAATGGTGTTGCACTTTACTCTTTTCTTCTCGAAAAACTGAAAGAGTTTTTAAGGCTGCTCGTCTCTCTCGTTCAATTTCACACGTCTCCTTTCCACTGCACTTTTATACCTTTCTTTGAGGAGAGCCATAACTTGGCGTTTTATAGTTCATGTTTCCTCCCTAACCTCCCTTGGGTATTAGTCGTCTGGCGTGATGAGCGTTTTTAATTCGTGTAAGAGTGCTTCTATTGCCATCTTTCCGTAGACTTCTGTTTAGTGTAAGACGTCGCTGGGCTTCTCACTTGGGCGTTCAAGATTTTCTAGCTTACGGTGTTGAAAGTTTTGCTTTTAAGATGGTTGAGAACTCTACCTCCTCTAGATGGCTTTTGTTCAACTTGCAGTATCCACTGCCGCGGGGACTCGATTGGTTGTATGTGCCTGCATTCCCCTCAAAAATTGACTAAGACATGGTCCGAAAAAGGAACCGCGGTGAAACTAAGTAATGCGTTTCGTTGAAGTCATATTCGTCGGATATATGGATCCTGTCCAGACGCGCACTGCATTTCCTCCGCCAGTGTGTATGACGTGGCATTTTTAAAGACTGGTTGTTCTCTTTTAGTACATTGCGTAGCACTTTCACGCTGTTATCAAATGGCGCCCGTGTCGGAAAGCAATCCTCGGGTCTGACCACGCAGTTAAACTCGCCGCATGCAATTACCTTTGCTGGCGTGGCCACTACCGAGCGTATCGACTCTAAAAAACGTTTGTACCCCTTGTGAAAAAGTCATTTGTATGAGAAATTTCTTGTGACCAATAAAACACATACGAATCATACAAGATATATAAGAACATATAAGAGCCATATAAAAAGCATATAAGAACTAGATAAGATATATAAGAACCGTATAAAAACCTGTAAGAAGTTTCTTATAAGTTTCTTACATTGTTCTTATATATCTTATATAGTTCTCATATAGTCCTTATATGGTTCTTATTTGGTTTCCTATATGTTCTTATATATCTTGTATGATTCATAAGTGTTTATTGGACACGAGAAATTTCTCATACTAATGAGATTTTTCAATAGGGACTCGCTCGTGTTGTTTAGGGTGTACATGCATATCACCCTTATCAAGGTGCTCGACAAAATGCAATTATCTAAGTTGATTACACCGCCGTCGTCATGCCCGATGCCCGGACACACCGCCAAGAAACGCCTTCTGTGGACAAACACCGCATATCCTCATCGTGAGAAACAGCGCGAAGGGGACAAGGAAAAAACGGAAGGACTACACAAGACAAGCGCTGTCCTGCTTTAACGAGAAATAAAAGCCTAAATATGATCCTTAAAATGTTCCTGCGCTCTTTTCTTTTTTTTTCGATTGTTTCGAGCTTTGTTTATTGGACACATGCAAAATCAATTCGTTTTTTTAGTAACAAGTCTAAAAGCCATTGCTTTCGCATAGAAGAAACAAGACTAACTACGTTGAGCGTGGCTATGGCAATCATGATTAAATTTTCAGATAGCTCATTCTGCACAAATTTTCGCCCTAAAAAAGAGAAAAATAAAATAAAATAACAAATCCGAACATCTTTTTTATACCGGTTTCCGTTTCTCGGAAGAAGTCTTGTTTAGGATAATTAAAGTATCAGGGAGGATGCGACTTCTAAAGCTGAGGATCCGGCTTCTATCAGCTCGAGGGCGGATATTGGGTCGACTGTTGTTTAATATCGCTTGCCAGTCATGATAATACAGCGCTTTTCTGCTGCGTGATATTTTGCGGTTCCTTTGATTTTAAGCTTGGTCGTCAACTCACTGCCGACGCCTCCCCGAGCTCCGTTTGATCGGCTTCCTCAGCTGTCCTCTGCAGGGGCTGTGACTGCAGAGTTGCTGGCACATGGTCAGGTGTGGCGCCGGTGTCCCGCCGTGGCATATCCTGCTGAACCGCCTGCTGCTCATGTTGCCGCTGGGAAGCTTTGTGTGTGGCAGCGGAAAACATGTTGTCATAAGCAGCTTGAACCTCGGGCGTCTCTGTTGTCTCGATGTCGTCGGTGATACCGGTGTCGTTCATGTCTTTCTGATCCATGACATGTTCGAATTCGTCCTCCTTGACTGCCGTTCTAGTCCTTGACGGATATCTGTGAACACAGTCGTCTTCCTCATGCCCGAACGTGCGGCACGTCTTGCACCACGGCGTCCGGCATTGCTTTCAAAGATGGCCAACTTTGCGGCATCGAAGACACTATTCTGGAAAACCCGGTATTAGATTAGCGCTGGGCTTTGCATTATGGTGACTTGGTGGGAATGGAATCTACGGCATACCCTTCTTTCAACTCCAGCCTGACGGTTTTCGCGGTAATTTTGATAGCTTCGAATCCTGGTCAGCGTAATTTTTCCCGCATCACATTCTTTCCTGCATCACATTATGGTGTCGGAAGACTACCCAATTAATATTTTTCCATAGAGTCACGTATATTTTTAATAAAGCAAAAAAAAACGCAACTACTCGAAACCGAAACCGAAACCGAAACCTGCGCATGGAGGTCGGAGAGCCGGAAGTCACGTGGTTACATCCGACCATGCGTTTTTTTTTTTTTTTTTTGGCCGCGCGCAGCAGACGACATGCGGGAACTGTTTGTTTGTTGTGCGATTCCTTTGCAGTTATGTTTGTTCCGCTCACTGCTGTGCACTTCAATATGAGTTGTTTTGTACATTGAAGAGTTGGAAATCAGTCGTGAGTGCCCGTGGGGAATTCCCGTGATCGGCTTCAAAAAGAATACCCCCTAGATGTTGCGTGAAGCGCTGCCTCACATGTCCTGCATCCGAAAGTGGAATTGTGCGGCAGAGTCTACAGATGTTTCCGAAAGATCAACGCGATCGGGAAAAATGGCTGTCTGCAATTCCTGTAGAACATAAAAATCGGGTAGCGGACGCTACCCGATTTATATGCTCCTTGCATTTTCTGGAAAGTGACCACATGGACCTCGCAGAAAGTCATTACATGAAGAGCTGGCGGTTACAGCCGGCCGCAGCAGTCGGCTGTTCCAACTAGATGTTACAGAACTCTATGAAAATTGACTGATAAAAAAATGAAACTTTCACAAATCTCTGTGATGCGAAATTAGAGCGCAGCTCTTCAGGAGGAGGAAGGGGAGGTACGGAGGGGAGGGTATGCCACTCCCCCTCCTCTACTCGTCCTCCTCCTCCTCTGTCGCCCTTGTCCCGTCCTCCTGCAATTCAGTTTCCCCACTAAATATAGCGGGGAAAATGACGTTACATGACTTGTTGTGACGTCGCTTATCAACAAATTCCGTTTCTTCGATAAATTTAACGAAAAAATCGACATCACGTGAATTGTACACCAATTTAATTCCCCGCAATTAAATTGGTGTTGAGGTCACGTGACGTCAATTTTCCCGCTAAATTTAGCCCGGTTACGCCGACGCCTACGCCTCGAAACACGGAAACGGGAGCATAAGAGCTGCACTCTAGAAATATTTTGCTTTAAAAGCGAATTAGAAACTCTGCCTCCAAATCTTTCTCTCAAGAGGGGGGGGGGGGGGGCATGGATGACTATGGTGCTACTATGAGGACGGGTGTGCTCTGCAGCGACAACAGACTGAGCTTCCTGACGCCGGGACTTCTTGACGGCATGACGAACCTGCGGAGGGTCTACCTGAACGGAAACAGGGTCACGACACTGGCCCAGGACGTCTGGGCCGCAATCTGGAGCAACCCGAAGCTGGGAGTCGAGATCCTGGGTGAGTGAGGCACTCCAGCATCGGATTTTTAATCATCTTGTCAGGCATGCTTTTCACTTCGTTTTGTTACGAGAAAAGAATGCGCAAGTTAGAGCAAAAATGTACAGCTAACCTTTATCTCCAAAGCCCTCTAATGCATATAAGACAGTATTTAAGTAAGTATTCTTTAAATTTGTTTAGACGACAATAAGCAGTCGTTTCGGGGATGGAAAAAGAACCTAACTTTTGATAAACTTCCTGGCTAAATTGAGCTGTAAAATTGAATTAGTGTATATAGGACATTTGGCGTCATGTCACGTGACAACAATTTTCTCGATAAATTCAGCCAGGAAACTAACTTGGTGCATAGGTCAGGGGACATCACTCCCCCCACCAAATCTAGCTGGAAAACTGAATTGGTGTGTAGGACCCGTGATGTATAGCAGGGTTCGGCAGTATCGCGATACGAATGTATCGCGATAGTATTTCAGAAATACATTTCGTATCTGTATTTCTGTATCGCGATACATTTTTTTCACCAGTATCTGTATTCCTGTATCGAAATATATTTTGAATGTTTCTTTGTATCGCGATACAATCAGGGTGAAATGTATTTCGTTACATTTCTTTAAAAATACTTTCTCCCCCCCCCCCCCCCCCGAAAAAACAAAACAGTCCGAACGCGTTTTTTTCTTTTTTTTTTACTTCAGAGGGCACCCGAGTCAAGGAGATGTTGGGGCATTGTTACTATGCTGACCAAGTTTCCTTCCGAATCTCCAAACTATTTTTCTATGCGTCCTTTGTTTTATTATGAGAAGTGTCGCGTAGTGGGGGACTTGAACCAGGTGGCAAACCAAGAGTGGAGTCAGAGCATCTTCTGCCGCAGGTCCTTAGGTAGGGATTTCTTGAGTCATTGTTTGCTGGCATCCAATGCCCGCGGCTAACCGTCTCCCTTGCCTTAGCGTACACAGTACACCCAACCGGCAAAGCTGAGTCACAGTCCCTTGCAGCACGAGCCTGGCGGTGGTTGACTTGAAATAGTAGGATGACTCACGCAGTGAAGTTCAACACATATTCGAATGCGTCTGTGGCTGCGCCCGTTATATAGCACGGCTCAAGGGCACGTCATCAGCCGACGTGAACGTTATCCGCTGCTCTGGTGATCCGAAACTCAGGAAGGAGGCCAGATGTGGCCTCGCTGTGCCGACCCACACTTCGTACACCTGCGACTCGTCTCGAGCGCGCTGTTTCTTGGAGAGCTCGCACCTGTTCCGGCAATATCAGGTCGCAATCCACGCGGCCTCTGTTTGGATGATGCTAGGCAAAACTTGAGGACTGCAATCCATCCGTCGGTGGCGGAGGGTCAACAGGAAGGACCTTCACAACAGGGATGCCACCGTATCGTTTTTCCAACCGTAACAGAAGATAAGACATGTGTTCCAGAATGCTTCAGGTGGTCCACTATTCGCGAAAATTCCAAATGACACTGCCTGCTACGATCTTCAACGAGGTAACTGTACAGGCTACAACGAAAGTACGTATTGTCCTTTCATGCAGCAGCGTGGTAAAGTTTCATGTTCAAGGCCACACCTACAGATCAAGAATACCAGTTCATTCCACTGGGACGTTATGTGATCAATGTTGACAGGGGCGTCCTTATTGAACAGGAACGTGGTGACGTTTTGATGGGATTTAGGATGTCATAGAATTTATTTAGACGTCGAAGTCTTTTCGCATCCCTCGTCAGACAGACAGGATGTCAGGGAAGGGACCGAGGTCAGTTTTTGATGGAACGTTTTTTTGAGCCCATTGAAGACTCCTCATCGTCTGAAACCACTACCTTCAAGGCAAATACGAGAAAGTAATATCGGGGTCAAAAACTTCCAGTTCAAACTTCAATTGCTTCATCTCATTTGGCGTCTCAAACAAATTCGAAAAATGTATTGCAGTATCAGTATTTCTGTATTCGTATTTCTGCCCTCCCTAAAATGTATTCCTGTATCTGTATTTCCAAATACTTTTTGCCACTATTTAAAATGTATTTCCAATACATATCGCGATACACTTTTACAGATATATTTCAGTATCAGTATTTTAGCTACTATTTTATTGTATCCCAGTATTTGTATTTCCAAATACATTTTTGAGTATTTCTGCCCAACCCTGATGTATGGTAAATTGACGTCAATTTTTCGCTAAGTTTAGCGGAGTAACTAAATTCATGCGTAGGTGCTTTACAGCCGCTGTGAATGGGCGCCGCATCTTGCTATCACGTCACCCTTCTGGCATAGCTGACCCCCCCCCCCCCCGTTCCTTGCCGGCGCAGTGCGTTTTGGGCAGTGCCCGGCACCATTTGAGATTTTTTGTTTTTAATTTGCATGGAGGCAAGACGAAGCAATACTCCTCTTTACTAACTTTGAGTGAACGGAGTCGTAAGTAAATAGTCTCTTCTTAGTCCACGGATAGGACCAACAAATGTGAGCCTTTCTGAATCATAAACGTAGATCTAAAAATTGCAGGAACTGGCCATCTTGGCACTCATGCCTAAACTTCAGACCGTCACAGTTCTTCTTAAACAACTTCAAAACATCCTGCTTGACATTACAAACAGTCACACCAAAAGTGATATTCAAAACCACTAAATGGTCGTCCACGTACCTAAATCATTTGAACACAGGCAACACATCAATATCTAAATAAAGGGCTTGGCCACAATTGGTTAAATTAATTTCACAAAGGTCAGGGTCAACGCTGGAGCGAATGCAGACACCTTGCTTCTGCACGTAGTAATTCTCTTCAAACAAAACAAAAGTAGACCGCAAAAAGAAATTTAAAATATCAATAAAATCATTCACCCCACACCACAAGCATTCTAAAACTAACCGCGCAGTTTTGTTCAATGCCCTCACGCACAGCTACCATGAAACCCCCTGAGGAATCGAGTAAAAAGGTCCTCTATGTCAATGCAAAACGCCACTTTGTCACTTAGTTAATCTTTACTGAGGATATCTACAAGGGTCATTTAATTGCGAGACCAGAAAGGTGCCATTGAGCATGCAGATGTTTTGGTAAGTACCTGCTAAGACACTGCCACAGTTCTTTTTCAGTGACAATATCACAAAATGGTGAGCCCACTTTGTGAGTCTTCACAGAAAAAAATACACCTAGGTGCCCCTTCTTGTATTTTTTATATTTTTTTTCGAATTGGTGAGCTCCAGGTCATTGCACAGCTTTAGCGCTTTTCTCTTGCCTTTTGTGGGTTTAAGGGAAATTAATTTAACGTTGTTTTTTGTGTGGAGAGGTAGTGAGAGGTAGTGCAACCAACCTCTGCTCCGCTGTCATCGCGCGACGCAGCAGAGGCTGGTTGCACTATCTCTCCACGAGGCGCGGTGCCGCCGGGGCCGAGATGCGCTCCGATAGCAAACCGAAACTTAAAAACCCGTCGAATTTGTGCGTTTTTTCAGAAGGCCGTAAAATGCTTCGCGTGCCTTCTATCGTTCTGCAATTTGTTGATTTAGTGTTTTTTGATGATGCTGAGCAATTTTCTAATTGAAACCATGCCCTTAAACACAATATTAAAAAATTGAATTACGTGAAAATAATTAACAACTTAATTATTCCGGACTTAATAATTTTCCTAAATAGGCCCCTGGCCCAGGACCAAGACGACACAAGCCTTTTTTTTGTTGCGACGCGTAGTTTTCGAAATATCAAATTTGTCCACCTTTCGTGAAACACCCTGTATATTACCTTGTGCGTTTATTGTGATCGAAACCTCGCAAGGATCATGCTCCCACCATACGGCCCACGTTGCCGAGGTTTGATCGGTGGCCTAGATTTTTATAGCAGGCTGCAGTCTTAATTATTTTCCATCCCTTCGCAAGTTCCGATTAATTTATCTTATATTCTAGACAACTTGCAGATTCATATCCTTCATTCCTCTTCTCCCACATTTTCGTTTCTCGAATGAGAAATTCAATTCATCTCGGTATTTCTGTCTGACAACTTAAATAAAGAGTACCAGTTGAAAACAGGAACAGTAGCATCAGACTATCTTAGATCAGACAACACCTCAAAATACTTCGAGTGGCAGTTCGCAGAGACATCTTATTTTGCGACCATGCCGGTCGTTTGCAGTAACCCTAAAATTAACTGTAGACCAATTAGGCCTAAGTAACTCAAATCAAACATTCACGCCGCTCTACATTACAGAGGACTTTGAAAGGGAGGGGGGGGGGCTTTTTCCGGCGGGCTTTTTCCGGCGGGCTTTCTGGAGGCTCTTCCGGGGTGTGGTGGCTTTATTCGTTAATGTCCACGCGTTTGTATAGCGCGAACCTGTCTCGATGACTGGGATGACCGTGTCGTGTGTTTTAAAACAACTAACCATTTCGATTGCGGGTCCCTACGAGCTAATCTATTTAATTAATGCCCTCAGGACCCGAAGGCATTACAAAGGGAAGGGGCAAAAGATTAAATTTTAGGATCCAAAAGAAGTCCAGTACAGAAAAGCTGCAAAATATTAGCGGTCGAAGAATAGATCACATTGAATTATGGTTTGAAAGGTGGCAAATGCAATTCACTCTAACTAAAACCAAACATGTCCTTTACAACTGAAAAGAAAACACAATAGATATCTGCTACAATTTTTTTCAGTTCAGACCCTAGGAAAAGTTTAAAGTTGTAGGTATCTTGTGATTCACTTCACAGCTAACCTCTCACGGAACTTTCGCGTAAATCACATTATCATCAAAGCTAACAAGACGTACCCCTTTGTCATGCCTCTAAAAAAACTAAACTCCTAGCATACACGTCACTGGTTCGACCTGAACTGGAGTACGCTTCACCCGTTTTGAATCCCCATCAGTTATTCTTAGAAGATGCTAGAGGCAGCCCAAAACCACTCCGTATGATTTATTCTCTGGAACTATAAATTTACAGTTATCGTCAGCGCACTTAAAAGGATACGACAACAAAATTTCGGCGTTTATTTCTTCGTCTATACATGTTCAAAGGAGCACTATCACATCGGACACACCAATATATTGCTGCAAAAAAACAGGAAAAGGAATTTTAAAAGAATTAAAGGATTAGCAAAGGGTATCTGGTGGATGTCGCTAAAACCTCGTCTGTGATGCCCGTCTAGGAACCTTGACAGGTAGTGACTATGCCTGTCTCGCCTAGAACTATACATGCCTTGAACCTGACGCCATCCCGCCAGCTCTCCGGCCACCACGAAAGAAGAGGGGAAGGAGGAACACCCTCTCACCGGGACTCTTTCTTGTGTGTCCCAGACGTCGCTATTACCCTCTACAAGGTTACAGAAGATTAATCCGTCACTCAACAATACAAAGCAGCTTGGCGGTTAGTTGCGGTGGCCCAATCGCTGGCGTGCTTTCGCAGCTTCTATGGCTTAACGCCCAAAACATCCTGTCGAAGTCAGCCTCGCCGCACCTTTGCTCGACCCGAGACAATCTACGTCACGATGGCGCTGGATATCACGTGCTTCCACTGGTTGCTCTCCGAGCGCTTGCCAGAGTGGGCCGTTTATTACGAAAAATACAGCCATCAGGCTCAAAACACAAACGTGCGATTGTAATTTACGGATATTGTGGATCATATTCAGCTATATTTCTGAACACGACGGGTATATTTCCAATTTCGTTGAAGTATCCCTTGAAAAACTAAATTGGCTTTCCTATTCTTTGAGAACGGAGAAGACTATCCGCCCTTATAATAATGCACAAATTTTAATGACACCTTTTTTACAAAAATAACCTGTACTGCATATCCGCACCTCACATCTCCCATCGCTTAGATAACTCGGAAACTGCATTCATCTATACCTAGGACCAATAGCTTGGAAGTTTTTCCCTTACTGCTTTCTACTAACAAAAGTAAGAACAGATTTTTTTTTTAACTTTCGCAAAGCATTCGTTTTTTTTTTTATGGCTTAAAATTCATCTTTTTATCCTTCGTTGTTCTTGTTTATTTATTTGTACCATGTGCCAAATCTTACAGTCACAGTATGCACCCCCCCCCCCTTTATGTAAAGTCGCTCCTGGGCATTTAGGCGGCTAACAAATTCAATGTCGGCAGACGTTCTTAGATCATTGCGACTGATATGGACATCTGGCAGAAAATAATTATTTTCCCTCGCGGTCGGTGCACGAAGAACGTGGGTTGGACTCGAAGGCGCCCCTCGGGTCTTGGACGCGCGGCGTCCTTGGAGAGTGTGTCGCGACAAGGGCGAGGCCACGGACCACGCCCGCTGTCGCAATGCTCGGGCCACACGCACGATGGGCGAGATTAGAGAAGGCTTCCTGCTGCTGGATCAGGGTCGCGCGGTTCACGGACCGCGTTGGCGATACATGCCGCGAGGAGGCGTCAATCGACTGCGCCTTCTAGCTTGGCTAAGCTAGGGAGCCTTCATGTACGCTTTGCTAGGGTGATGCCACCCTGTGTGATACCACTCGCCGACAAACCAGCAGCCGTTTTGGTTCTCGGCGATAATCCGTGGGGCTTATAACCCTCCCGAAAACAAGCACCTTATCTCACAAGTTCGGAGCAACGTTGTGGAACCCACGGAGGGAAGATTAGCATTATCCCCCTCGGATGGGAGGACCGATGGACACAAAGGCCACTTTCCGGCGCACGGGGAAACAATGAGAGGAACGAAATGGCGGTGGAAGAGGGTGTGGAAAGGGAAACAGGCAGTTGGCATCACTCTATGCCAAGCGCACATGAAGGCACTCTAGGCTAAGCCTCTCCTTTGCTCTCCTCCTCGCCGCCTGGTGACACAAACATGCGCACAAGCAACCACTGGGCAAGTAGCGGAGGACTCGAACGATGCAGACTTTAACCGGAGCTAACGATGACACTCCTCGAGCATGTCGCCGTGGGAATGTGTCCGCTCGGGAGGTCGTGGGTGGGCTCGTCGAGTATGTGGGCGCATTACGGCAGCTTCTCCGAAATTCTTCGGGTCAGGGGATTACCTGTCGGGTCACGGCTCTTGACGCCACCGTTTCTTATCCTTATGTTCGTCCTCATCCCGCTTTGCCCCTTGGTGATATCTTTCTATGCGTAAGATTTGTCTTAGATTTTTTTTTTGCGGGGTATTTGCGCTGCACCTAGATGTTAGTGCGTTGGTGTTTCAATGTAAAGCGATGATAGATCATTCGAACGTCATACAAAGCACAAAACAGCAAGGACTTCTGCCCCTAAGTCCTAGTGGTTTGTTTATTTATTTAATGGGCTAACAAATCTACGAATCTGACACGGGGCAAGGCGTAGTTTATTGACATTCCAGCCACGATGCCCACGTTTTGCCTGATTCGCATTTTTTCCTGTTGCAATGACCCCGATTTCATTTATAATGATATGTTTTCCGGGAACTGTTTTGTAACTGACTGTTTTCTAAATGATTTTAATTTGAACGTAACATTAATTGACTGTCGTTTTTGCTTAAAGAAGCAAATGCGACGCGAGACACAAGTTGTTTCTCTGTTACTCAGCTCCCTTCCCCCGTTCGTTTCTCTCGTTTCGGAAATGATTGCGACTTCTTTCACTTTTTCTCGCTCGTTGAATATTATCCGCAAGAAAGTCCTCAAAGTATAGTCCTTACAATACTTATATGGAACGTGATAACTATATTAAATTGCCGCATGCGTGGCAGAGTTGGAACGCGCGCCTTCCACATGGGGGAACGGGTTTCAGACCCCTCGGCATGGTTCTGTTTTAAGCCGAAAGCCTTACTTATCCCATAACGCGAAATGCCGTCGGAGTTGTCCCCGAAAGACTGTCGTAAAACAACGTGATCAAGCACGCGCCTCAGAAATAAAACGCAAAGAAAAGCGCAGCCACGCAGACGCTTCGTCACGGTAGCCGGCGGGGCGCTCAAGGTCAAAGCTGACGCGCCTCTGAAATAAACCACAAAGAAATGCACAGCAACGCAGGTGCTTCGTCACGGAAGTCGTCGTGAGGCCGGCGGTGTTCGCCGCGCCTGCGCAGTGGGGAGCGTGATGTCACCGCCGGAGCGCCGTGTGCGAAAAGAATGCGGGGCGCGCTGCTTGTAAGAATGCGCTGCGTGTAGGAATGCTTTCGCATTCCTACACGTGAGCAGTCTTAAGTGTATTCGGCGAGTTTTTGCTCCTCGGTGCCTCACCTGCGACTGGGTAACAACTGAGCTCGGAACCTCCTGGTGCTCAGGGCGACGCACACAGCTTTAACGCCGCATTGCTTTAAAGAATCCCGAGCAGTGAATGAAGCAGTAGACTCACCTCCTTTAGTTGGCGCAAGCTTCTGTAGCAAACTTCGTGACCAGCAGGTCGAGGCTGTCGCGTACCGTTCGCGCGGTAGAACGTTTCCCCGGAGGAAAGAAGGCTGTTTGCGATTTGGGCCCACCTTGATGGTTCCTCAAGCGAGTTGAAGGTGTTGGCGGTGTGTTCGAAAGCACCGGAGAAGAAAAGGGACGTCCGGCTCAGAGCTTAGACAAAAGGCATATGTATTTTCTTATTTCTCGCGGCTTCCGAGGCCACGCGCTAGCGTGAGCTGGCGCGCTCACCAGCACCGTACTCGGCGCAGTGGAGCCTCGGTTGTTTTAGTTTGGAAGTGCATTCACTCGGGTGTTTTCTACAACCCGTGTGGAAGTGGCACCTGTCAGCTTCGCTACAGAATACCCCCCCCCCTCTAGCGTCGTGGAGCAACCCGTGTCGTTGTGGCCCTCGTCACGGTCCTTTGGGATGTCGGTGATTTAAGGTAAACGTTTACGTGAGTAGGTGTGACGGCTGATGGATGGTGCAGGAGCACAGGGTCCGTCAACGAAGAGTCCAAGTAAGCGGGTTTCACTCGATCGAGTGTGACAACGTCATGACGACCATTGATGTTGACCATACAAGTTTTGTCGGTGCGTGAGATGACTTCGAATGGTCCGTAGTACGGGAGAATGAGAGGTGTTCGTACCTGTATCCCTTCTCACGAATACGTGAGTGCACGTATCAAGATCTTCACTTATAAAATTATTTCTTTGTGAATGTTGTCTTGGTGGGACCGGCCGCAGAGAAGTGAAGAATCTTCTTATCTCTTCAAGGTATGAAGGGATGTCAGGCTGTGCGGATGGTGTGCACGTAAAGAAATCTCCTGGTAACCGAAGTGTAGTACCGTAAACCAGTTCGGCAGAGGTGCAAGTTACATCCGCTTTAAAGGTGCCGCGTATTTCAAGGAGAACAAGAGGAAGATGGTTAACCCAAAGGTTTCTATCTTCTCTATCTATGAGTGCCGTCTTGAGCTGGGGATGTAGGCGCTCAACCATTCCATTTGCGGCAGGATGGTACGATGTTGTGGGCATGTGGCGAGCGCCCAAGATGTTGGGGAGGGCCTTGAAAAACGCGCATTGAAATTGTAGGCCACGGTCGGTCGTGATGATAGATGGGCAACCGAACCGTGAGATGCAGGTGGTTATGAAGGTGTGGGCGACGGTCTCTGCTGTGATGCCCGCGAGTGGAACAGCTTCAGGCCATCGCGTGAATCTGTCTACACGTCAAAATGTAGCAAAGTCAGTTGGATGATGGTAGCGGGCCCACGATGTCTGTATATGCATTATCGAATCTGGCATCCGGCGGTCAAAATGGGTGGAGCGGTGTCTTTGTGTGTCGAAACACCTTTGAGCGCTGGCATTTGCAGCAAGTCTTCACCCACAGACGGATGTCTGCGTTGATCCGGGCCAGATGTATCTTGATGTAACTAGGCGTTGCGTGGCGCGAATTCCCGGATTACCCAGATTATGCAGAGCATGCAAAATCGCCTGACGAAATTCTGGAAGAATGTAGGGTCTGGGTGTGCCAGTCGACATATCGCAAACAATCTCGCAAGTGGCGAGTGGCAATGTAACGGACTTCAGCTTGAGAGATGTTGATGACGTGCGCAGCCTTTGCAGTTCGGTGTCTTCCTGTTGGGCCAAGGCCTATTCCGAAAAATTGACAACTGGAGACGGAGATACAGTTCCAATGCGAGATAGTGCGTCTGATGGCGGTTTGGCAATACCGGCGACATGGTGTAGGTCTGTAGTATATTCTGCGATATAAGCAAGGTGGCAAATGAACCACAGCGCCTATTCTTGCAGGATAGGCGTTGTGGTTCCGGCGAATGAGTAGGGAAGAGGCTTGTGGTCGGTCAGCACGTGAAACACTCGGCCTTCCAAGAAGTAGTGAAAGTGGCGAGTTGTTGCGTAAACTTCAAAGAGTTCATGTCCGAACGTGCTATAGCGTGTCTCCGCTGGGGTGAGTTTCTGAGAGAAAAATGCCAGTGGGAGCCACTCATTGTTGTTTTGTTGTTGCAACACTGCTCCTACTCCAACTTCCGGAGGCATCAACCATGATGCGCGTTGGAGCGTCATTTCGAGGATGCACCAAAAGAGTGGCGTCGACAAGGGCATGTTTTACAGCGGTGAAAGCCTTTAGTGCGCTGCCTGTCCATGGTATTTCCGTGGAAAATTTCTGTTGGCGACGTAGCAAATTTTCAGAGGTTTTATAGCTTGTGCGCAGTGTGGAATAAATTGTCGATGAAAGTTCATGAGTCCAAGAAACTTTCGCAACTTTCGTAAGGATTTTGGTTGCGGGAAATCTCAGATCACTTGTACCTTGGACTGAAGAGGTTAGATGCCAGCAGTTGTGATGCGGTGTCCGAGAAATTCCAAAACCGTTGCCCCAAAGGTACATTTCGCCACATTGATGGTGAGTCCGTCGTGGCGGAGTGGTTCGAAGGTAAGGTGCAGATGTTAGTTGTACTCTTCGGGTGATGCGCTCTCAATCAAGAGGTCATCCTCGTAGGCGAAGATGAAGGGCAGTCCATAAAGGACTTCGTGAATAAACCTCTGAAAGGTTTGCGCAAAGTTGCGCGACCCGAAGGGCATGCGGATATACTCAAAGAGGCCGAAGGAGGTGGTAATTGCCGTCTTGTGTATATCCGCAGGTTCAGTTGGAATGTGATGATACGACTTCATCAAGTCTATCTTGCTATAAATCGATGTGCCATCCAGGTGCTGGGCGAAGTCGTGGATATGAGGCAATGGGTACCGATCGGGATGTGTTTGATTCTTCAGCGCTCGGTAGTCCCCACATGGCCTCCAATCTCCCGGATCTTTCTTGGAGACCATGTGGAGGGTGTGGCCCAGGAACTCTTCGGTGGTCGAATGATGCCGAGCTCCTGCATGTGCTCGAACTCTAGTCGGGCTACGCGGAGGCGTACGCCCGATAGACGACGAGGCCGAGCAAAAGTGGGTGGGCCAGAAGTGACGATATGATGTGTCACGCCAAGTGGCAGTAGCTCTGATATGTTAGACGTGTTCGTGATCTCTGAAAATTCTTTTTGGATATCGGCAAAACTAGAAGCAGGCAGGATGTTTCGAATTCCAAATAAAGTTACGCTGGTAAAGGCTCCGTCTACCACAATGCGAGTTCTGTTATCAATGAGGCGACGGTGGTGCATACTGACATCCAAATCAAAGTGGGAAAGGAAATCAGAACCCAAAAGTGGGTAGGTCACATCGGTTATGACAAAAATACGTCAGATAACTCGGCGCAATCACAAGCCTAGGGTCACCGAGAGTATTCCGTATGTTGGGATGTTGGATCCGTTTGCCGCAACGAGGTGTGGTCCGGCCTGTGGGTGTCGTCCTTCCGTCTAGTGTTGGAGGAAGGACGGACATTTCAGCTTCGGTGTCGACCAAGAAGCGACGGCCTGAAGTACGTTCTGTAAGGAAAAACAGACTGCTTGCTGTTGGCCCTTGGTCACTTGCCGCCTCTAGTGACGGGCCGGAGCGTTTTCCTACCAGTTGCATGGCTGTTCGCCATTGCGTGCCCTGCTGCCGAATGTCTAGTGGTACCAACAGGTATCGCCTTCTCGTCATTGTGATGAGCTGCGACGTCGAGATAATCTGCGCCTTCGTGGTTACGTGGTTCGCTTCTAGTGCTAAGGGCCGCGACGCTTGCTGTTAAAGTGTCAATGCGGGCTTCGAGGGCTCGGGTGGAGGAGCACTGGTATGAAGTGTCCGCGACGCTCGACAGGCTAGGTGTAGCATATTCGGCGACGCGATCGGCCATCGCCACGAGGCGGTCAAGAGTTAAGTCTGCATCTGGGGCGAGGGCCATGCGCATCCCTTGGAGCAAGCGATGAAGAAACAATTCCCGTAAAATGGGATTGTTCGCGTCAGACGCTTGCTCCCCCAGCAGTTGCCGCATGCGGTGAACCAGCTGCGATGGTATAGGGTCGCCCAGCTCTTCGGTGTTCAAGAGCTGCTGAAGCCGCGATGTCTCCGACTCCGTCTTCCTGGCGAGGATTGTGCGCTTGAGGTGGTCGAAAGCGTCGTCAGGAGGTGGCAACGCCAGTATGGCGTCCAATTCATCAGCCAGTTCTGGCGGGAGGGCCGATACTACATGATAGTAGCGTGATGACTGGGTGGTGATGTGCCGCAAGCGAAACTGTGCTTCCACTTGGGAAAACTAGCCCCGTAGGCTTTCCGCTCAGAATACTGGAAGGCGGAGCTGGACGGTGGTGGTCAAACATGCGTCGTCGGTGGAGTTGCCTGCGCTCTGGTTCATTGTAGTCGGATGTCCGGGTCACCAATTTGTCGGTTGTTGTTGAATTATGTTTATTGATGAGATGAGTGGTTCGGCTGTCTTGGTGGGATGGCCTGAGACAGGAAAGGGGGGGGGGACCTGGGGGTTTAGGAAGAAAGTGAATGAATGATGTGAAAAAAAAAATTAAATGCGTTGATCGGTCCCTGTTTTCCTGATGTAGCTCATCAGGGAATCGAGGACTGCTTTCCTGTGCTGCGGTGTTCCCTAAGGTCGGGACCACTACTCAAGCGTCGCCGGTCTTTTCTCTTCCCGAAGAGATTGGATCGCTTTCTTCCTCAGCCGTTCCAGGCCTGCACAGTTTCAGAGGAGGTGGGGTAGTGTCGCTGTGTTGTTCCCGGGGCAGGCCCTGCATCTGGAGCCCTCGAGGTCAACGAGCCCGAAGCTCGCTTGTTTGGCCGGTGTGAATGCTGTTCCGGTCCTGATCCGAGGGACTCGGACAGCTTCCCATCTGGTATAGCTCGTTGGTATGTTGTTTTCTTGTGACGGCAGCAACCCTCTGAGGTAGGCCTTCCTCGCTGCCTGGCAAGTTCAGCCTGTTTCTCGGGGTCTACCGTGTTATTCGTTTCAGAGTGAGAGGTCGGGCCAGTCGCGAAGCTGTGAAATATTTCTTCCGCTGCGGCCCTTTGTGCCCTCTCATTCCCGGGGATTTGGCTGTGCCCGGGAAGCCATGTGATGTGCAGGTCGGTGCCTCGTATGCGAAGCTCCGTCGCCACTTTCTTGATCTTTTTTATTGTTCGGCCCTTTGGTCTGCTGCTGCGTGTTGCGTTAATCACTGCTTGCGAGTCTGTCAAAATTCTGGCGTAAGGTGCCGTCGCGCTCTTTCCTGCGATGTCCTGGGCCGCCCCCACTATCGCCCTCAATTCGTCCTCCCTCACCGTTGTGCCCGGCGGTTGTTATTCGGTTTGTGTCCTGCCTCTCCTTGCGTCGTACCAGGCCGATGTCACTTTGTCACCGTTCTTTGCAGTGTCGGTGTACCGTACTTCTTCGTCTGGCGCATGTGTTTCGAACCATGCCGCGTGCGTCTTTGCGGCTCTAGCCCTCTTCCCTTGGTTGAGAACTTGAGGTAGAGGTTGATAATCCGTTATCATCTCGTCCCGCCACGGAGGTAGCGCCTCTTCCAATGGCGGCATGTTGCTTATCTCGTATCCCAGGTCTTGCAGGAATCTATGTCCATGTTTAGTGCGCTCTAGCCTTTGAAACTGAGCGATTGCTTGAGTTTCGGCCCTGTCTTTTATGTTATTCATTTGTGCATCCTTTTCTAGCATTTCGAGCGGCGTGTATTTGGGAAGGCCCATGACTACTCGCTTGGACTGGTTGTTAAGCCTCTCTAGTTTCTTCGATTGCGTCCGGTTGAGATTCAGCCAGTTGCAACTGTACAGTGCTCATGACGTGAGAAGGGCCTCTATGAGGATACGCAGAGCCTTTTCATCTGATTCCCAGGACTTACTTGTTTTCTTTATTAGCTTGAGACCCTGAGCCCACGCCTTTTCGATCTCCAGGATTAATTTCGTGCTTCTTGCCGTCTTCTCGAATGTGACTCCAAGGATTTTGATATGTAGCTTTTTGCCAGTTTCTTGTAGGAAGTCTCGTATAAAGTTCAGAGTTCTTCCACGGATGCCGCATGTTTTTGCCTTCCGGACGACTGCCCAGTGCGGCACTGAATCAAAGTTCAAACACCTTGCGTATGTCCAGGACGACCACGAGCCGTGGGTCTTGTTTGTCTTTTTCGGCCAGCACCTTCTCAAAAACCAACCTGAGGCTATCTTGTGTCGCTACTGCTTCGCGGAAACCCGTTTGCCGGGGATCGAGGCGTTCGTGTTTTTCAAATACCATTGTATCCTCCTGAGCACGATTTTCTTCATCGCCTTGCAGATTTTGGATGTTAGAGATACAGGTCTCATATTTTCAATGCGATCAAGCAGTTTGCCGGGCTTGGGTATTGGGGTGACCCACGAGAGTTTCCAGGCTCTCGGTAGCCTACCCTTTGCCCCCACTATGTTGTATTTGTCGAGAAGTTTCTGCTCCGATTCTTCCGGTAGGTTTCTGATAGCTTGGTACGTTACCCCGTCCGGGCCAGGAGCACTACGGGTCTTCACCATGTAGATTGCCTCGATTAGCTCTCCCACAATTAGTGGGCCTTCCATTCCTTCCTCTTGTGGCGTGCGGGTGTTCATTGCCACACGTCTCTGATTTGCGCTATCGTGGTCTTGGGGAAAGAACAATTCTCCAGCCCTGATCGCCATATCCGCCTCGTTGATATTGAGCTTGAGGGCCAGGCTCTGCGCAGCTTTTCTGGTCTTACGCTTCGTTCCACTCAGTCCCATGTAAGTTCTCCAAGCTCTTCCCAGCGCGTTTTGTGCGTTAAAGGACCCGCAATGTGTCCTCCACCTCTCGCGCCCGAGCTGTTTAGAGTACTGCCTCGCTTTCCCTGCTGCTTGTTTGAGCTTGATTTTTAGATGCAGCGTCCTGTTCTTTCGGTACCACTGCAGTGCTTGTAGACGGCTGGCCCAGAGGTTTAGCAGGTGATTGTCTGGTGATGGGGCTCCAGGCTTTGCTAGAACTTTCATCTTCGCTTCGCTCAGAGCCGTCATAATGCACTCTTCAATGTTTCGTCTGTCCTCTGTCTCAAGCAGTTCCCTAAAACGATCCCATTTGACTACTAGTCTTTGTCCTTTGCCACTGATGCGGTGTCCGTGGTTAATCTTCATTTCTACCGGAAAGTGGTCACTGTCAAGGCAGTCTCTCCACGTTGACCAGTGGAGCACTAGGCTTGCAGTGGCCCAGGAGAGGTCCGGGGTGGAGTCATTTTGCCTATTGTGCATTCCAATTCTTGTCTTGGTTCCCGGCTCGTTGCGAAGTGTAAGGCCGCAGTTTTCATAGCGCGTTTAATTTGCCGGCTTTTTCTCGTGGTGTTGGAGTACCCCCAATCTTTGTGTCGAGCGTTGAAGTCCCCCGGCTGTGACAATCGGGTCCCCTTCGGCTAGACCGACAAGTCCGCCTATCCACGCCGTTTCTTCCATGTCATCTTCCGTTGCCGTTCCTGGTCTTATATAGAAGGAGGCTAAAGTCATCCTCTTTCGTTTGTGACTGAGCCTTACGGCTACCACTTCTCTGTTGCCAGCGCAAAGTGACACCGTATCGAGCTGGGCATGTGGTATGTGCCGCAGGACTTCTACTGCTGCCCAGCCTTTCTTCGTCTCTGGGTTCCTTTCGCTCGGTCTTGGGGTAGTTACTATGGTCGGGTCCGTGTAGAAGCTATTGCAGGGAACGTAAGGTTCGGTACGTAAGGAGTACATTCGGCGGCGGCTGTCTCTCGAACCTCAAACTCAGCTCCGCACTCTTGGTCGAAAATGTGCAGCAATTCCATTGGACAATGCGGGTCTGTTCCGTGGTGGCCTCTCCTGTACTGCTATGGGGGTTACTTCCCATGTCGCAGCAACGCCAGCTCATTCTTGATCTCTCCGATGGCTTCGAAGATCATCTTGAAGCCGATGTGTACGTCGTTCTTGAGTTTATGCATCTCTTTCTCGGCGTCAAAGTCTGACGCCTGCTGGCTTGGCTGTTGTCGATGGGTAGATTCCGCTCATTCCGGTATCCATGTGGGAAGCTCGTCTTGCCTTCGATGCCTTGGGTCGCTCACTGATGGACGTGGCAGCTGCAGGGTAGCTTTCTTTACGTTGCGCCGGAGGTTTGGGTGTCATCTCTTTAGTTCGGAGTTCTTTTTGGGCAGTCGTTACTGGTGGCCGGATGTAAGCCGTCGCAGTTACAACATTTTGGTTCTCGGTCGCGCTCGTCCATTCCTTCGTCGTGCACGTTCCCGCACTGACCGCACCTTTGTTCCTTGCGAGGGCAGACATCCGCCTTATGTCCGAGCTCGTGGCAGCTAAGGCACACGATCGGGCGCGGACGGTAATCTTTCACGCTCAAGATTGCTTGGCAGAAGACGACCTTCTTGGGCACTTTGTTACCTTCGAACGTAACTGCCACGGCACTTGTGCCTTTACCCATAAGTCGGGCGGCGATAATCCTTGCCTTGTCGTATTTCATGTCTGCAAGCAACGACTCTGGTATCTCTTCGCTGTTGTCCAACGGGGGTATATGACACCGCAGATCTCGTTCTTCTTCATTGCTCTCTAGGGGCAAACTGTATACTGCTTGCCGTTCTTTTCTATTGCCTTAAGCCGCAGCAGCTTTTCTGCCGTGCCTTCTTCTTGCGTAGTGAGCGTAATAGTGTTGGTCTTTGTCTGGCTACTGGATTTTGAAAACCTCTTGGCTTTCAATTCTTGCCGTTTCCGCGGCTTGCCTGATGTCCCCGGCTCTGTAGCCATTTACTGCTTCCTTACATACCGGCTTTAGGACAATGGCTTTGGTAGTTTTACTTTCTGGCCTGTCATCAATGCACATAGCAGCGGCTTTCTTATCGGGTTCTTCGATTGACGTCAGCGAGCGTTTACGGCGGCGCCTGTTCTGGACCGGTGTCCAGGTGTTGTCCTCTATATGTTCCGCCAAGGGGTGGCTTCTGTCCCGTTCGGTTTAGCATTCTGGCTCTTTAGCGGGGTCTTTGTCAATTGTGCTGCTTCAGCTATCGTGGGATATTCTTGTCCAAGGCTTGAGCTCACCTTTTCTGCAGCGGTTGGTTGCGCGCCTTATCCTTGCTGTGCGGTAGCGAGGTAGGTCAAGAAGCTTCCAAAGAGCCTTCCGATATCTTTCCTCGCAACTCCAAATTCATTCAATTTGCCGAGGGTGTTCTGGTCCAGTATAATTTGAAGACTTTCCATCGATGGGCCCGCCGTGGTCGTGGTTGTCCCTGTAGTGGCAGCCTGAGTTTTCGTGCCTCGTATTCCAGACGCTAGGTTTAGCAAGGTGTCCATAGTCTCGGGTTCCATATTCACCAAGCTGGTCCCTCCCGGATCCAAAATCGACGGTTGGAGGGTGGCGGAGGGTTTTCCTTGATCCATGGGGCCCTTTTCCGGTGCGTGAGTGCCTTTTAAACTCGGCGTTATAAATATATGTCGGCGGAGCTAGAAAAACACGTCCGCTAAAACGAGCGCTTCGTCGTCGTACCTAATTTGTCGGCGGTGTGTTCCTGAAAGCACCCGGAGAAGGAAAGTGGACGTCCGGCTCAGAGCTTAGACAAAAGGCATATATATTCTCTTATTTCTCGCGGCTCCCGAGACCACGCGGTAGCGTGAGCTGGCGCGCTCACCGGCATCGTACTTGGCGCAGTGGAGCCTCGGTTGTTTTTAGTTTGAAGTGCACTCACTCGGGCGTTTTCTACAACCCGTGTGGTTTTGGCACCTGTCGGCTCTGCTACAAGGGCTTAAATTTCCTGTAAGAGCACTATGTCTCCTGCGCAGAAAAGTGCAGTCGCGAGGCTGCCACTGCTGCTGCCTTCTGAGTCGCCATTTTCTACAGCGATAGCTGGTATGGCCCCCTGGATATCACGTCCGTTGTTCACGTTGTAGTAGTTGTAGTGTTGTAGTTGTAGCAGTGGTAGTAGTTGTAATTGGCGATGTGGGGTGTCCGTGGTCGATGTCGCCAAATTATTGAAACAGATTGCCCGCCACCCGCGGGAATAACAAAACCTGGTCTCTGTGTGCGAAGCGGAGGAGTTACCACTGAGCTACGCCACAGCCTTAAGATCCCGCTCTGTATTTAGGGTTTTTGAAGTACTCCGCTTCGCGCCTTGCCTTACCCTGCGCAAATTAAAAGTATGAGCGAGGATGTCGCCCCCATTTTTAACCATTTGTTCACTCTGGCCACTCTTAAGATTAGAAGACGCTGTATAATCGTTGCTATTTCAACATTTCGTGATTCCTAGTGGTCCTGGCTTCTTTGGCCGGGCGTTAGTGGCGCGCGGAACCAACCCGCATACCATTTCCATCTGGAGCCGAGGGTAAGGCAGCCAAACCAGTCGAGTTGAAAAGCCAAGGCTCCATGTATCTACAAACAATTCTTTCAAGCCACTCCAACACAGCTGCCGAATATGCTGTCCTGCTTTCTTTTTCTTTGACGTAGCTGAAGGCTTCTGTGGCGACAGATGGTCAAAGTGGCACACGAGCGCTAAGGACAGCGCATGAAGCAAAAGTGGACGGCTAGCAGAGCACTGCTAAGGTGATTGGATTAGCTTAAAATACCCGAAAAAATATGTTTACTTTTATAGCCGCGTTTCTAGTCGTGCTGACCCTGCAAGATCACGACGCAAACGCAAAACGCAGAACGGCGGAAATCGCCAGTTACCGGATGGCTAAGCAGAAATATGAAATGTCCGATTGAGCCATTCAGTCCTGAACAATGTAAGCAGACAACGTAAACACGGACTATTTAGGCAGATTTTTCTTCGGGCAAAATTGCTCCAATGCCCACAGTCCAAACTGTATTTGAGCGAGCTGCCTCCCGTGCTCCGGAAATTTTACTAAGCGCTTCGTCCCTGAGCCGTGTTTCGGCTACCGCCAGGATAACGCTCCAACGTGATAAGTCACAGTTAGCGTGTACTGTGTTACTCTGGTGAGCACTATGCACTCCATGCCTAAAAGAAATCCGTGGACCCTTTCCACAACTTGTCTATTTGTGAAATAACTCATCTATAGGTGCCATTCCCAATCTCAGACCTTTCCCATGACCACGATGTGAGTAAAACATTGCCAGGCAAGGTCGTACTTGATCTGTCATGTTTAACCTTTTAAATTTAACCTTTCCTGAATCGCGATCTTCTGCGCGATTCCAGATTGCTGTGAACCTATGTTGACCATCACAACACGACTAGATTCTTCCTATTTTCAAAATTAGTACCTAATGTAGCTGGAAAGAAACTTTCAAATTCTGCTGCTGAAGTCTGAAACATGCTCATGCATCAATTGCGAATCATTGAATCGTTGATCGATGAGGGGTGGCCAAAAGAAAAGGCAAGCTCTGCTACTATTCATTTCACTGCCCAATCCACATTTCGTAAAAGTTCTTCGTTTAGTTGATTACGCAAGTACTTATCTTCTTTATTTTTAAACAAAACACTCATGCTAAGTATAGTAATATAGAAAAGTGTCCCGAACAAAACGTATTGACGGATGGAACCATAGAAAGAGCTCTAAATTTACGCTACCGAAATAAATATTTTGGGGCTGTTTATGTTTTTTAAACCGTATTATGTATTTTATTTTATTTCTTTTTATATTAATTTTACTCACTTAGAACTTAGGTCGTAACTCTGCGCGCACATTCAAACGAAAACTGAACGTGAGGCTTTATTGTAAAAAATTACGGAACGGTAAAAGTGCAGCTCTAAAACGGGACTGTCCTGGCCAAAACGGGACGTCCGATCAGCCTAGTCATGCGGCAGGTACCTTCCTTATTCACAATAGGAAAATTAAGTTGGGTGGCGTCAACTGTGCAACTGTGCATACTGCAGAAACGAAATGGTTGAATGAGCTAGAAATCTCAGAATAATCATCAATGTCTACTTCATTTTGTTTTATCGAATGACTGACTGCTTCGTTTGTGTTAAATATCGCCAAAATTTCCAAGGATCAGACAGCAAATATGACACCGCCGTATTTGTCTTCCGTCTTCAACTCTCCATGTCCCTGCGCAATTTATTAACCGTAAAAATAAACTAACTAGACCATTCGTCAACGCTACCAGCAATTTATTTAGGGTGAGAGTCTGGGATAAGTTTTTACTATATAATTATTCACCTCAGTTGTCTTCGAAGTTGAAATATATTTGACTTGTCCGATCTTCGTTCGCGAATTCTAATCATATTAATCTAACGCCAAAGATGTAAAACCTCTCGAGTGATCCAAGGATTATATTTTTGTATGCGTTTGCAACGTATTGGCCCAAAAAGACTCATAGAGGTTTGAATTGCATTTCTAAAGGAAGACCACACCAAATTCGCTTTTACATTAAGTACATTTAACTGGCAGACAACGTCAAATTCATATTCGAAGTGGTCTAAAACGGTTTCGTCAAGAGCACGAGCGTAATCGGGGACTTTAAATAGCTGGTACATTTTCCGCTCGTTGTAGGTTCTCCTACAAATTTACATATAATCATATAGTGATCTGAAATCTGTTCTTAATGTGGCAAGTAAACGTGTTGCCTAAGAGCTCTTCAGATCCAAATATCAGGTCGAGCACATCGCTCCTCGCTCCTTAAATAATGGAGGATTTGCGATAATTTGCGAGAAGTTATTACCGAAAGCTGTAGTGGTCAAATGTTCAGAATGTTTGCAATTCGCGTTTCCCTGCCTCCAGGTAACCCCCTGGTGTGCGACTGCTCGCTCCAGTGGATTGTGATGCTGTTCCCGAGGCGCTGCTTCTCCCAGGACTGTCAGCGCGCCGTCCCCGAGTACCGGCAGCTGGACGGCCGCTGCAACTCCCCGCCGTCGGTGGCAGGTCTCCACCTGTCGCAGATGACGTGCGACAGCCTGCCCTGCGACACGCCCTGCCCCAAGCTGGAGCCCAACGACGTTCCCCTCCTACCGGACGCCGCCTAAAATGGGACACGGCAGACGGTGCGCTCACACGGCACCGGCATACCCAGTGAAAGTTGCTTCGCCCATTTTCTGTTTGCACATCAACCCCGAAAACGGTTTACTTCCTCGAAGCTCGCCGTCATCGCTTCCCATTTCTTGTTTTGGGACATTGGGGACCGATAACAGCGAAGGCATTGACGACAGCCAGCAGATCGTGTGAGTGGCTTTCGCACCCACGTGTTGAGCACGCTCTAGGCCCCTGTCCAAGGACGCAAACAAAACCAGCAAAAAAATAAGTAAAAACGGACGAAGGTGGATTTGATTACGGTATGTGCCATGTTGTGTCACTTCACGCCATTTGCCGTGTCCTGATTGGATAGTCCTTTACAGCCTCGTCCCACTAGAGCGACAAACAGCAACAAACGACGGCGACAAACGACGCCGACAGACAGCCTGTTTGCCGGAGTCCACCGACCCACCTGGCGGACGGGACGCAAAATACACGGACAAGAGAACTTGTTTCCTAGTGGGACTGGTGTTTGCAACAAAGCACTTAGAAATACACAGACAAACAGAGTCGGGCGACGCTGTTTTCGTGTTGCGCTCTTTTGGGCGGAAAACGCGCCGACAAACACGGTGAAAGTAGAGAAGAATTTTATTTTAATTAAAGCTTCCGCTTAGTTTTGTAGCGTGAGCTACACTGGCCGAGGCTGAGCAGCTTCGCGTGGCTCCCAAAGAGCCGTGCTGCGCATGCGCGAGAAGCAGTGACGTCACACGGTGCACAGCTGGCGCGCCGGAGCCGCCGCCGCCGTGCGCTCCGCCGCCGCCGCAAAGCGCGCCTCGCCGGTCTGCGCATCCCAGAGGAGTGACGTCATTGCCGCGGCAGACGCACCGGCGCTGCCGCGTGCTCCAGCTGTGCGCCTCCGTTGCGCAGTAGCCAAGTCTGACGCTGCACTGGAGCCACTTGATAGCGCCTCTCATTTTGTGCGCATAAGCTCACGCTACGTATATCCTGGCAGTAGCCGAGCTAAGCCACCGCAATTTTTATTTGTCGTTGGTGAATTTCCGCAAACCGGCAGCACCATTGACACTAATCTTTTTCAGAACCCGACTTTCCGTATCGTTCCTTGTTTATGTCCTTCGTGGCGTTCGAGGTATTATAATGAGCGCCGCGAAACTTCAGGCCGATCTCGAGGATGTTCTTATCCAAACGATCAAGGACAGGCGTTTTTTGCGGGATATATGACACCCCGACTATCACGGAGCGGGATTACGAGTCTTGCCTGCCGGAATCATTTGTCGGAACGCCGTGTCTCTTCATGATGAGCTTTCTTACCTTGTCAAGCAAGTCCTCGAACGTCGACTTATCCATCCTGATGCAAGGGCGCTAGACTTCATCGTCTTCAAGCACCACCTCGTGCACCAGGTGTTTGTGACCAAAACCAGCGACTAAAAATTCTCTTTCATGAAACGCCATGTCAACAGCCAGCCAGCGAGCGAGCCACGAGCACTACGAGCCGCCGAGGAATGAGAACGATCGAGCACGCGATGATAGCTGAATGTTGCCAAAAAGTCATCGGGAATACGTAGGCGGGTAAGATGACTACGAAAATCAAGAATTGGACGTGAGGCCAACGAGGTTCGAAACAGTGAAGAGCTCACCACGGCAGCTGCGCAAATTCCCGGGAAACGTCGAATAGAATGCGCCGAGAGGTCAGGTCGCGAGATTGGGGTCCTGGCGTCGACCTCGCTTGGTTCTCTCAGCAAGCCGGCAGGACGGCTGTGTACTATAGTTGGACATCTGTTGCAGCCCCAAACGGATTTGAGTTTTACACTGTGCTGTTCGTAGCGGTGCAGCCTTAGCCATTTTTATTTCATGTGTCCCTCCACAGGTACAAACTACTTGCCTACTTCTTAGCTTTCATAATTTTAAGGCGCATTTTAACTTACTGAACCATGTTGTCTTGGTCGTTGAAGCTCTTGGAATATCAGTATGTAAATATGCTCAATAGGTGATGTCAAAAGGTTGCTTGAACTAATCAAAATAATGTACTTGATGCTAGTCTCCCTTATACCTTCAAACATAAATAAGTTTTCTCTCTATGCAAAGCACCATGCCGGTTTTTTTTTGTATTTGTCTTTCTCACTGAATGACTTTCTATGCGAATTACAAACTGACTCATGTTACCATTTCAAGCAAGCAACATTGTTGAACTATAAAAACTATGTATCTGTCTAAACATAATAAAATAAAGCAGCGCAAAAGGGTGTGTGAGCAAGCGACAAACTGTCTTCAATGTCCCTCTTTCGTTATCGCAAATTAAAAACGAACACGCTCAACTGTCTACATACGGACACGACAGAGCGCTGTTTTATTTTGCGCTCGTTTGTGCCGTTTTTATGATGATAGAGCAATTAGTGCAAAGGTGCAGGCAAGCTGGACAAGAAAGACCCTAATAATTCCTGGAGAAGGGGAACAAGAGGGACAAGGGACAAACACAAATCTCCAAACACAGCTAGGTGACTGATGCGAGACCGAAAAAATCCGTCTGGTCCTAGTATTGAACAAGGAACCTCTACATTTCCAGTGGAGCTCTCTACAAACTAAGCAAACCAGGGGTTAGACGTCAGTAGAGCAAACGGGTTTCATCAGCTGCCACCGGTCTAACACCAACAAGAGTGGCCTGCATTTTAAGGTTTTGATGATAGAGAAATTAACGCAAAAGTGCAGGCGAGCTGGACAAGAAAGACGATCATAATCCATAGAGAAGGGGGACAAAGGGCAGAAAGGACAAATGCCAATCTCCAAACACTGCTAGGTGACCGGTGCGCGACCGAAAAACTGATGTCTAACTCCTGGTTAGCTCTACTGATGGTAGAGCGCTCCACAGGAAATGGAGAGGTTCCTGGTTCGATACCAGGACCAGGCGGAGTTTTTCGGTCGCGCACCAGTCACATAGCAGTGTTGGGAAATTTGTGATTGACTTTTGTCCCCCTTGTTCCCCTTCTCCGGGGATTATTATCGTCTTCACTGTTTTATTTCATTATGTTTAACCACTACCAACTAGCCCAGCTCTCAAATTTGTTAGAGTGTATCTGTCTAGTGCACATATAAATAATTTAGAGTAATCGTTTTTACATCCTATTGTTCGTGAAAGCTACAAATGCTTATATCAAAAATTATAACTTTAGGCTTTCCTTGATGGTTCGTCCTATTGCACACCCTTGAAGTGAGTTTTACTAACTACACTATTGAAATTCTACTTATCAGGCTATGTTTACATAACACTGAAGGTTTTCCTTACAACAGATCGCGTGGTCAACGTTATAGTTGCATGAGACATTGAAATTTAAAATAACAACATTCCCACAACACTTTCTTCAACAGTTTTTTTGTGTTACAGATATCGTTGAATTGCTTCACGTTTATTTTCTCACGTCTCTGGTTAGGTCTGTTTCAAAGTTTTGTTCGCTCTTTTTCTACAATAAGCAGACAACCCTGCACAGAGTGCAGCTCATACAAATTCAGTATAGTAATTATAAGTCTTTATTTTCAGTGCCCAAAAACAACCACAGCGGTTTTCTTCCTGGTGCACTTTATAATCACAAAACATCACTTGTTACCAGAACATAATCACAAAATAGAAAAAACGTTATGAGTATATCACAACGTTATTCAACTGACAACTGTACAATCAAATAGAGGTGCAGAAATCGAGATGAGAAAGAGCGACGCTCTTATATAATGTCTGAATCCGAGTACGTCAAAGCATGCAGAATATCTGGTATGGCGGAAGTTAAAATGAAAATTTATTCTTCTAAGTAATGACGGTGAGTCAATGACACCATTTACAACCTTATATAAAGATACAAAATCACGAATAGTTCTTCTGTCAGACAAACGTGTCAGCGCAAATAATCTTAGTATGAATTCATAATCATAATAAAAGCTTATAGTCTCATTATAGAATAGGGCGATTCAAGAAAAAGTTTTGAATCCAAGCAAAGCCTACTTTCCTTAAAGTAATTGCATATGTCTGTTCGCAAGTGCAGAAAATATCGGGAGCACCTAAGCACAGTGAGATATTACTTAGTGGAGCTCCGAACGTGCGTATTGTCAATGTTGCATCTAGGAATAAGAATGGAAGTGTCCTTATGTATGACTTTTCAATAAGTTTTGCGTGATATAGGGCCTAACGTAATCGCATGCCCGTTTGCAACAACTCAGGAATGCAAAATTTTAATGTGCAAATATTTTAGGAATTATAATGATGACGCATTTTATTTTAAAGAACATTTATGTGACCATAGGTAGGAATAGAAGATTTCATCGAGCAATTATATTTTGTAATACATATTATATCCCCCAGCCGCCGTAATCCATCAAGCTGAGCCACCAGATTGAAAATCTGTTGCAATAGAACTTTCTAAGACCTATGATTGAATGCAACCTGGAGACGACGAACATCCCGTGGTAGTCCTTAGCACTTCAGTGCCGTCTGAAGACAAGTTGGGTTGCCATATAGAAAGCTGTGTTATAATATAAGATTGCGAACTTCACTTCGGCCACTATAAACATCCAACGGAACATCCATTTGAGACCAAGATCGACAGACAGTGAACGGTTCCCGTAAGTGGCAATTGCAGTGTTGTTGACGGCTTGTAGCGGGAATGAGCTCGGACGTTTCCTATCGATACTCGATGCCGAGATTACGCTGAGCTCTGCGCCTGTGTTGATGAGGAAACGTACGCCCTTGTCGCGATCAGTGAGAACGAAGACCGAAGGGCGACTTTCTGGCAAGGCATATGTACTGGTCCCTATCAGTACCGGCCCCGGCCGTTTCCCGACGAGTGGGCGCAGGGCAGTACGCAGTACTTGTCGTTTCAGATGAATCTTTCCATAAACCGCTAAAAGACCAAAAATTTAGAAAAATAATGTGCAGCATGTATGTTGCTCGTGTTGCCTTCGGCAACACTTGCTTCCCTTCCAAACCACCACTGTCCGTAAAACGCGTCGAGGGGGCTCCAGTACAATAGAGAACTCCGCGGCCGTCCTTCCGTTCGGCTTCAATTAGAAGAATGCAACGGGACCACTAGCGTCGACAACTTTGCCCTCCGACAGGAGTGTGTCGAGGCAACGCTTTCAATTTTTTTGCTCTAGCAGTCTTCTACAACAAGCAAAACAAACACAAGCTCATCCAGAAAAGGGAACTTCAGAAAATCCCGTTACCCCGGTAAAAAAAAGAGGGGGAGAGGGGAGGGGGCAACGGCGACAATAGAAAGCCATCGTCCAGAGGCTCCTCTGATTTGTGTTCCTCCTTTAGGTCTAAACTGTTTAGAACTAAAAACCGACTAGCATTTTCTTTCAAATTTTCGGGGGCCAGGACAGGGTTTCCTGGCAGCCTGGGGCCCTGGGCCGCAGCCCCTTAGACCGTACTTTAATCCGGCCCTGGAAGGAGCCCAAAAAAAACGCGAAAACGACAGGAACGGCGTTGACGATTGCGGTGTGGAGGACAGCGCCGTCGACGATCGTGGAGGTGGCGGCAGCAGCGGAGGCGGCGGCGACGGTCATGGCAAAGAAGATGACGACACGGGAGGAGTATGGCACCTGCAGACCAGGCGCGGGAAGCCGAAGCATGTAAAAGGCACGAGACTCGACAGACACGACATACCTCGCATTACGATCCTCGTGAAACTGACATCAGATGTCAAGATTGGCAATATCGAGGCCAGGCTACTGTGGAAGGGCATCACGGAGCACTTGACTTCGCCGTGAGGTGAGGGTAACCTCGCGTACGACTGCAACGGCAAGAAGAACGCCGTCGCCATCACGGTGTACGAAGAGAAACACGAGCAAGACGTGTTTGGTATGAAGGAAATCCTAAAATGATTGATTGGTCAATTGATTGATTGTGGTTTCATGGCGCAAGGGCTGCAAAGGCCAAAATGCGCCAAAAGCGTAAACTATTGTGGAAGTAAGGGTTTAGAAGAATAAAGAGCTATAGTAGTTGATGATGGGATAAAACTATGTATAGGAGATTGCATAAGTGTATACAGGATAGAGATGAGCTCACATTGTTAATAATATTAATAAACTCATAGTCGGTGTATAAGGCAGACGGCATTAAGAAAATTAAACACACAAGTATGTGGAATCAGCGGCTGATCACCAAGTTGGTCAGCTGTCCTGTCTTGTCACCAACTTTCGCAGTTTAATACTGAAACAGGATGACTTGCTCTCTTTCATTGATACATGTTCCGCTGATGTCATTTTGCGAACTGAGACATGGCTCAGCTCGGGCATTGCAAATTCGGAGTTGACATTTGCAGACCTGTTTTCAGTGTATCGAAAGGACCGGTCTTGCTCCAGGGGAGGGGTTATGATCGCCGTAAGAAAGTGCATCCCATCGTCATTTATTCCAGTTGATACAGTGCTTGAGATTCTGTGGGTTACAATCAAAATATGCTTTCAAAGGTGCTTAGTCGGAGTGTGCTACAGACCATCGGACTTCTGGGTAGAGTTTATTGATCACTTAACAGAAATTGTAGACGATTTACAGTCAAAGTTCTCTAACACTCCTATAGTCCTGGCTGGTGATTTTAACTACCCTGGTATAGACTGGACAGCAAATGAAGTTTCTAGCTACTGTACAAACAAGAGGAAATGCCTAAAAGTTCTTGAGATGGCGAGTTATTTCCAACTAGAGCAGATTGTCACAACCCCTACAGGTGGAGAGGCTGTGTTGGATTTAATTTCACAACGCAGCCTGAGCACACGTCGGTTAATGTTATTGACAAAATTAGTGAACACCGTGTTGTTCATTGTACCTTCTCTTTACCCTTTGCAAAGCGAGGATATTTTAGGGAAACAAATTTTTGATTACAAAACAGCAGATATGAAATCTTTGATGTCAAGATTGTCTATGTTTTCTAGCTCTTTCTTGAGTAGATTTGATGAGCGTTTTGTAAATGAAAACTGGATGTTGTTTCGGAACAAACTGATAGAGTCTCAGGCTGCCTGCATTCCTGTTTTAAACATTGCACCTTATCTACGTTCCCATGGTCTACATCCAAAATAAATAAACTAACCGGAAAAAAGCGGTTATATAATCGAGCGAAGACTTCTGACTTAGAACACGATTGGGCCTCCTAATCATGCGTATGATGCCTTATGCTTCAAAAAAATTTTAGAAGAGACAAGCAGGGCTTTTTTTACGTTGATGTCTCGAATATGCTACGGTATAACCCAGAGAAATTTTGGAGAGTTGTAAATTCACACCCTGCAAGTGTGCTCCCGAGCTTGGGTTCTGGTGGCACCTTACTTGGTGAATCTCAGTTGGCCGACGAGTTCAACGAGTTTTTCAGCAGTGTTTTCACTGGTGAGGTCCCGTGAGGAGGTTCCTATAGGTTCCACTATATTATAAACGTCAGTTAAAAGCAATTTGGAGAATATTGTAATTTCTAGCTATGTTTTTTTTTATGTGCCATTGACCGATTTCCCACTAACACTAGTCCTGGCCCGGATGGCATATCCACAAAGTTATTAAAGCTCACCAAATCAATTTCTGACCCTCACCTGGGAAGGCTGTTCCAACAATCACTCTCCATATGTGAATCACCAGACGATTGGAAATATGCCCTTGCTGTTCTATATTTAAGACGGGGATAAAAATTCATTCGACAACGACAGATCCAGCTCACTTACCTGTGCTTGATGAAGTAAACTTCTAAAACACATTATATCGTCGCAAATCATGACCCACCTAACTACTAATCAACTTTTCTTATTAACCAGCACGGCTTTCTGCGTGGACGTTCATGTGAAACGCAGCTGTTTGAGTTGTTAAATGACCATCATTCTGTTCCCCTGTCCAGACACCTCGATGCCATTTTTATTGACCTCGCAAAGCGTTTATTCTATTACCACATAACCGGTCGATATATAAGCAGACTAAACTAAACTTGTCCACAAGCGCGCACCCAGCTCGACGCGCGTGGAGCGAAGCTCGCGCTGCAGAACCCAGGGATCCTGGGTTCGAGCCCCACCCCTGCCCGTTTCGATCTGGATGAGCATCGTACCGGCGTGCGGTCGTGTATCACTACTGCGTGGTGCACGTTAAAGACCTCAGCCTAGCGGTTGTAACGCACTGGCTAAATTGCTCATCTACAGCAAGTGACTCGTCGCAACTTTAAATGGCCGACCAACTACACGCTGTATAAATATCCCCACAACCCCAATCCACAAGTGTTGTTAAACGATTAAAACTTTTGACTAGCAGAACGCCAATCACTCAGTAGAGCCCTGCGCGGATAACAATTTGATCATCATACGTCCGATCCGCATCCGCAGACTCTGTATCCGGATCCGAACCGCATCCGCAATGTTCTAAACTAATTGTATCCGCATCCGGTCCGCATCCGCAAAGTTTTTATCCACTTCCGAACCGCATCACCAAAATTCGAAACTGCATCCAACCCTCAATCAGCTCATTTATTTTGTATCATAAAATCAAGCACGAATAAAAATTTTAAAAAGCATTTGGATGGTATTCTATAAGCCGTCTGCGGACCTGTGTAAAAACTACTCGTGCCAGAGCACGGTGAAAGTCATTTTATCGTATTGTGTTTTATTGTATTTATGAAATAAAAGATCATTCTTCTAGACTCTAGAGGCACTTCCCATCGCTGAAAAGATGATCGCCGAACTTTATGAGATCGTCTTGGGAATTCGTGACATTGACACTCTGTCTCGAAGACGCGCTTAAAAGGAAGGACATTAATACTTATTTTCCTTGTTGCTTTGTAAAACCATCTTCAAGCAGACGCATATTTTATAAACATGAAAATTAACAAAGGACAGAGTAACATTGTGTCATTTCATTTAGGCCAAACAATAAAAAAGTGGGAGAGGGAGGCGCACACTCACCGCAGCAAAGTGCTCGTGTATGTGTGGTAAGGCGCGAGTACACCACTGGGAAAATATCGCAGTATTCAGTAATATCAACACCTCCTATCGGTTTCAGTTTGAAACACAAAACTCTCAACAGCATACTCGGAACCATGCACTTAAACACAAGTCAGAGACAACTGTCGAGAGAAAAAAACGCAAAGACACGCAACGATTCACTGTGTGGCGATTGGCGTGTGGAAGAAACAATATCGTCAACATGAACGGATTCAGAATAATCTCTCCTCACTTAAATTAATATCCGCTAATAAGCAGTCTCTCTCCGTTGGTTCACTTGATGCTGGGGTGGAATGCACGACATGCGCTATAGAGAATGAAGTGCAGGAAACTTTTGCCGGCGTAAGTTCCACCACTGCAGAGGGTCAATTTCAGTCTCCTCGAATGTACCTATGGGCGAAGAAGCCACTTTCAGGCTTTTTCTACTTTCTTGCGTCTTGTGTGTGTTTTTTTCTCTGTTCTTGCTTATGAAACGTGCTTTTTTCTTCCTGCCAAACAAAAAACACACTTTCCCGGGACGACTGATGCTCCTGCATTCTTTAATTTTTTCTAGGGGCAGCATATTTGGCGAGATAGAACGCTCTGAAGCGACTTTTGTGAGAAATCAAATCTTTCTTGACGTAACGTACAATTTTCTCCCAATAGACCATTTTCAAAAGTCCATCGAGCAACATTGTTTTGTCACCATTGCTTGCTCACGAAGCGTGTGATTGGCTCCGAGTCCTCGCCGAACGGTGACGTCAGCACTCGTTATCAACAGGAGCTGAGCCGTAGTTGATGCCGAAAGCTAACGTCACCCTCGTGTCCCATACATGCCCAGAGTACTGTGAGCAAGCAATGGCGGGCAGTCGTTGGCGCGGTCTTTTGAAAAGGGTATATTGGCACCTTTTATCTAAAAGAAGAGTTTGCTCCCGCAATACATTCGATAATGCCCTTCTAGTATCATTTACTTATTCACTCCACACTGTGTGGTCGTACATGTTTATTGGCCGCCTTGCAAAAATGTAGATCCGGAACCGCGGATGTACGCATCCGATCCGCATCCGCAGCCCCTTGTATCCGCATCCGATCCGCAACCCGCCAAATATCGTTCATTTTTCTCCGCATCCGCCAGTTTACTGCGGATATCCGCGGGTGGTTCACGGGTATGCAGGGCTCTACGCAATCAGCTGTGATTGGCAAACGCCTCCCCTCCCCTCTTCCCGTGACGTCAGGTGTCCCACAGGGATCTGTACTGGGTCCTGTGCTTTTTCTTATGTACATCAATGTTCTTCACCCTAACATCAAATCTTGCGCTCGTATTTTCGCGGATGGTTGCGTCATCTACCGCCCCGTTATGGACCCTCACGATAGTACAATTTTACAGGATGACTTATGCACAGCTTCAAACTGGTGTGACACATGGCTGATAAAAATAAATACACATAAAACAAAGGCTATGACCTACTACTCGAAACGACATCTCACCACTTACATGTATTTCATTGGTAGTTGTGCTATAAGCGTATAACAGCGGCGCACGTGCTGCAGACTGGCGCGATGAAGGAAGAGGAAAATAAACGTTCTTGCTCGTGTGCTCAACCTGGCTGGTCGATACCTCGTATTTGTCCGTTCCCACCCCCGTGATTGCCGAACACAACATGGTGGCAGCGCAAGTGGATTTATTTCAAACGAAACCACGTCACTGAAACATCCTGGACGACGGTACTACCGATCAGCCGGGGGCTACAGGGATTCCTCCAGGTTGAGCCCCAGCGTTCCAACTGAAATGGCGTCTCCATTCCTAACATGTCAACCACCGGAAGAGTTTGACTTTTCAAAGTCAGAAGACTGGCCCCGGTGGATTCGAAGGTTTGAGAGATTTCGCATGGTCAGTGGGCTGCAAGCGAAAACAATCGTCGAACAGGTGAATGCCCTTATTTACACTATGGGAGATAAAGCGGAAGACGTCTTGCTTTCATTGAGTTTAACCGAGGAGCAAATGACGCAGTATGATGTGGTGCGCAAAGCGTTTGAGGACCACTTCATAGTTCGACGAAATTTGATCTACGACAGGTCAAAATTCCATTCAAGGATACAAGAAGACGGCGAACCTGTTGAACAATTCGTGACCGATCTTCACGCTTTGGCTAAATACTGTAAGTTTGGCACTCTGCACGACGAGATGATTAGAGATCGTATTGTTGTAGGCGTCAGAGATCACAAACTGTCCGAAAAATGCAGTTAGACGCCAACTTGACTTTGGAAACAGCAACTACTATGGCCCGGCAGTCGGAAACAATCAAGGGACAGCAGGCCGAACTTCGACCTACCGACAGCGTGAGTCGGGTAAAGGCTATCCGTCCATCAAAAGATCCTCCTTCTCAGAGAAGGGCCCTTACTCAAGACACACGGGATGCCACCAACAATCGCCACTGCCTTGGATGTGGGCGAAATCGGCACGCAAGAAATGAATGTCCAGCCAGGAATGCAATATGTCGCAACTGTGGCAAGCCAGGACATTTCGCGAAAATTTGTTTAGGCTCGAAAGTTGTTCAAGAGCTTATCGTCGAAGACGAAGACATCTCTTTTCTCGGGACTGTGGTCGCCAAAGACACAGAACCATGGACGGTTATCGTGAAGGTCCACGATGTCTCTCTGTCTTTCAAGATTGACACTGGAGCCGACGTCACGGTAATTCCCGAAGCTGTGTACAATCAACACTTTGGACATGCTCCTTTGACTGGACCGACGAAGTGCTTAAGGGGACCTGGTCAAGACAAGCTGCACGTTGTTGGAGTCCTGCATGCTGATATAGCGTTTCGGACGAACAAGGTGACCACTGATATCTATGTCCTGAAGAATCTCGAACTCCCTCTCTTGTCAAGACGCGACAGCGAGAAGTTGGGTGTGGTCAAGAGACTCAATGAAGTGTCCACTTCCAACTACAGAACAGTCAATGCTAAAACTGAGTTCCCTTCGCTGTTCACGGGCCTTGGTTGCGTGAAAATGCCTTACAAGATAAGGTTGCGCCAAGATGCTGTACCTTTTTCGTTGGCATCACCAAGAAGGATTCCAATACCGCTCATGGACAAGGTGAAGTCGGAGCTCGAAAACATGCTTCAACGTGACGTCATAGAACCCGTTGAAGAACCGACTGACTGGTGCTCCCCCATGGTAGTAGTCAGAAAACCCAACGGAAACTACAGAATCTGCGTCGATTTCACATCGTTGAACAAGTACGTTGAGAGAGAACTTCATCCCCTTCCTGTCACCGATCACATTCTAGCACAACTGGGAAACGCAAAGTTCTTCTCGAAGCTTGACGCGAATTCCGGCTTCTGGCAGTTTCAACTAGCACCAGAATCGCAAATCCTGACGACCTTCATTACTCCTTTCGGGAGGTTTAAGTTCAAACGACTTCCGTTTGGTATCACGTCCGCACCGGAGTTCTACCAGAAGAAAATGAGCCAACTCTTGAGCGGCATCCAGGGCCATGTATGCAACATGGATGACATCCTTGTGTACGGCTCATCCAGGGAGGAACACAACCAGAGACTAAGAGAAGTCCTTTCAAGGCTACAGCAAGTGGGAATAACGCTAAACGACACCAAGTGCGTTTTTGAGGCGACCCGAGTTAAGTTTCTTGGTCACGTCATCGATCAAACTGGGGTCCACTCCGACGAGGAAAAGCTTGAAGCGATCAAGACGATGAAAGCACCAACGAACGTCAGCCAACTCAAGAGCTTTCTGGGCATGACAAACTACCTCGGGAAATTTGTGCCACATTTAGCAGAAAAAGCGCATCCCCTCACGGCGCTTCTGAGCTCTAAGAACGAATGGGCTTGGGAAGATCAACAACAGAAAGCTTTTGACACCCTCAAACTAGCGCTGACTTCAACCCCAGTACTCGCTTTGTTTGACCCCAAGAAACTGACGGTTATCTCGGCGGATGCCTCATCCTACGGTATCGGAGCAGTACTACGACAGAAGCAGAGAGACGACACATACCGTCCAGTAGCTTATGCGTCAAGAACCCTCAATGAGACGGAAAGGCGCTACGCGCAGATAGAAAAAGAAGGTTTAGCTGTTGTGTGGAGCTGCGAAAAGTTCCGTGACTACATCACTGGATTGAGAGTCGTGATAGAGACCGACCACAAGCCGTTGGTCCCGATCTTCTCAACAAAGTGTCTGGAAGACATCCCGGTGAGATTGCAGCGAATGAAACTACGCATGATGAGATACAGCTATGACATCAGGCATATCCCAGGCAAAAACCTCGTCGCCGCTGATGTCTTGTCAAGACACCCTCTAGCTGAAGTTCCAGAAAGAGAACTGGAAGAGGAGATTGACGCATACGTTCGCGGCATCACCTCTAATTTACCTGCTACAGACAGGAGACTACAGCAAATAGAGGAAGAACAAACAAAAGACCACGTTTGTCAGCTCTTATCACGATACTGTGCTGAAGGATGGCCTGACAAAAACAAAGTAGACCTAACATGTAAAAGTTTTTGGCAATACAGAAATGACATTTCCATGAACCAAGGACTTCTAATGAAAGGGTCGAGGATCCTTGTGCCTCAGTCCATGAGACAAGACATCCTGGACAAAATACACCATGGACACCAGGGCATCACCAAGTGCAGAGGACGCGCACGCGAATCTGTCTGGTGGCCTGGGATATCGACGCAAATTGAAAACCTCGTCCGAAGATGCCCTCAGTGCATACAGGAAACAAGTAACAGACGAGAACCGCTAATTCCAACGCCCTTCCCAGAAAGACCATGGCAACAAGTCGGCATGGACCTATTTTACCTCTCAGGAAAGTGGTACTTGCTCGTCACCGACTATTACTCAAGATTCCCAGAAGTTGCGCCACTCACAAGTCTGTCGACGACATCTGTAATTGACCACCTGAAATCGATCTTCGCCAGACACGGCACACCAGAAACAGTATTTAGTGACAATGGACCTCAATTCCAAAAACTCGACTCATCACAATTCCACAAATTTTCTCAAGACTGGGGCTTCCACCACAAGACTTCCAGCCCGAAATACCCACAAAGTAACGGCTTTGTGGAGTCAGCCGTCAAAATAATCAAACGTAGCTGGAAAAAGACAGATGATGCCTACCGCGCACTCCAAGCCTACCGGGCCACCCCTCTTGAAAACGGCTAGCAGTCCAGCGGAACTTCTGATGGGGAGACGTATAAGAACGTCACTCCCTACGATTGGATGCAGTTTAAAGCCAGCGATTCCTAATCACGAACTTCTAAAGAAGTGGGAGGAAAACAACAAAGCAAAAGAAAAAATGAACTTTGACAGAAGACACGGCACCCGACCGTTGAAACCACTGCAAACTGGTCAGCGCGTATGGATCTCAGACCAGAAACAAGCGGGTCATATTACATCACCTTCGGAGGCGCCACGTTCATACCTGGTTGAGACCGACCGGGGAGTTATAAGGCGAAACCGACTACACTTGGTTCCCGTACCAGCTCCCTCTTCACCTGAGTACGCCGTACCACAAGGACCACCACCCGCTTCCGAGATCACGGCGTTCATTCCCACAACATCTATGGGACTTCCAATAACACGCAGTGGTCGTACTGTAAAGCCTGTCGATAGGCTAGGTTTTTAAATTAAGGGGGAGATGTGCTATAAGCGTATAACAGCGGCGCACGTGCTGCAGACTGGCGCGATGAAGGAAGAGGAAAATAAACGTTCTTGCTCGTGTGCTCAACCTGGCTGGTCGATACCTCGTATTCGTCCGTTTCCACTTCCGTGATTGCCAAACACAACAGTAGTCACGCCGTTGTAAATATGTCATCCTTTAAATATCGTGGCGTTCATCTCTCAACCGGACTTAACGTGGAACCTTTATATTAAACACATTGCTAACAAGGCGTCGCGAATTCTTGGCTTTCTCAAACGAACACTGTTTCAAACAAACCCAGATACAAAACTTATTTCCTACACTGCTCTTGTCAGATCTCAACTTGAGTATGCATCAATCATCTGGCATCCTCATGAAACATATCTGGCAGATAAGATTGAATCTCTTCAAAACAAAGCTGATAAATTTATTGTTTGCGACTACTCCCGGTTCATAAATGTGAGCAGTTTAAAATAACGACTTCACTTGTCACGCCTTCGTACAAGAAGGCACCTCGCACGCTTATCATTTATTAATAAACTTTATTACAGTCCCTCACTTTTAAGGACTCTCCTATACCGGCTCACCATATATCGTCCCGCTTAGATCATTCTTTCAATATTAACCTCATATTTGCACGAGCCAACATGTTTAAAAACTCTCCACTACTCCTCGCAATATCTGATTGGAACAGCCTCCCCAGAGAAATTGCCTCCGTCTGTGACCATCAGTCTTTTGTCTGCGCTCTAAACATGTTAAACCTTGAATAGTCTTGTATCCCTGCAATATGAGTTGTTGTCAGTGTCTTGTTTCTGATGTACGTACATGTTTTTATTGAGCGCCATCTTTTTATTTCTTATGTTTGAAGGCCAAAATTGCGCCAAATGCTTTGTACCTTCAATTTATGCTTTGCACCTTTATTTTTTTTACTCTTTTTGTTGCCACTTGGTTCAGTTGTACCGACATCGAAAATTACGTCCTCCACTGTAATGCCCAAAAGGGCCTTTAGGGTAAAAATAAATAAATAAATAAAAATTAAATCACTAAATGCAGTGGAGTGTATCTTTTTTATATACATGAGAATTTTTTTTTAAACGTTTTTGGTCATACTTGCGGCACTCATGTTGGATGTGTGATTTTGTTAGAGGAACATTGCAGTGCTCACACCCTGGAGCATCCTCTCCACGGAAGAGGTTTCCATGGGGGAGACGCGTGCGACCAATCCGTGGCCGGCACAACACCGCCTCATAAAACCGTAATCGATGCTGACCACTCTCCCATTAACTTAGAAAAGATCTCACAGCATGCAGTTTGTTATGGGTTTAATTATTCCACTCACGTTGCCACTTTGTTCGAATGCAACACTTCAGGTGGATCTGGTAGTCTTTGTATGGTATCTTATGTATGTCTACTTGTCTCTCATTTGCAGAAGTTGCAACTCAATCGGCTTTTTCATTCCCTGGGATGCCGATGTGGCTTGGGACCCCGCAGAAAATGATCTCAGTCTAATTGTATGAAGCATTGATAACCTTATTTGGTTATTCTAGAACAAGAGGACTTGTGCGCTTCAGTGGTGTGAGTGCTCTTAATCAGCTCAAAGAATCAGAGTAAACAATTGAGTACCGAAGCCTTTTCTTCGTTGCATAATTAACAGCTTGCAACATACCATAGAGCTCTGCTGTCAGTATGGTGGCTGCATTGTGGATTCTCCTGACCTGCTTCAAAGATGGCCCTATCATAGCGCAGCCAACAACCGAATCTGATTTTGACCTACCTCCATAAAGACCTATGTGTGGTGTTGGAGTGTTGAAGGATTACTCGGATCGATGATTGCGGCGTAGGAATTAACGTTCCTTTAATCCGACATTTTCGATACACCAATGTTTTCAACTGTGTATAGTGGATTTCGCTAAGTCAAGAACATTACAGCTGCCACTTCTTGTGGGAAGATGAAATCAAGAATGTAATACATTAAATGATATGTTGCAAAGTAACGAAATAAAATTGACTGCATGAAGTGATGTCGATGTTCAGCTGAACACTTGCTGAGATGAGTTCTTTCATTTTGCACTAGTTCACTCTTCTTCACAAAGAGTTAAAATAGATTATGTTGCAAAGTCAGCAAGATGCCGCAGTGGCTTGCAATTTCCGACGGGGTAGCGTCGACGAAGGGGGCTCTCTCGCTTCGCAGGCACCGACGGCCCTGGCGCTGAGGTGTGACTGTCCATGCTGTAAGACGGTGGCATGGTGTCATCTAGGTCGGTCTCTGCTCTGCGTGGCGCTCGGTTTATCCTGGAGGCATCCTTGAAAAAACTAGCATTCCGTGTGATCATTCGGTTGCCTTGGGACGCTTTGATCTGAGGTCCATGAATGCTGGTAATGGTATAAGGGGTCGTATAGTAGTACGACGTAAACTTGTTGATTGAGCTTGTTTACACAGGACTCGCTGACCCACCCAGAAGCGATATGGTCGAGAGCCTCTCCGTGTGTCAGCCCGGAGATCGTTGTAAGCCTTTCTTGCAAGCTCAGTTGACCTCAGTCCTCCTGAGTCTACTGTGCCTGGGGTTGAGGGCTCCTTAGAGGGAAGGAGATTCCCCCATTGGTCTTCCAAACAGTAATTCGTAGAGAGTTTTTGTTGTTGTGTCTTGTTTTGTAGATCTGTTAGACATCAAGAAGGTATCTAGCTTAGCCTTCCAGTCCTTGTTTTTAAACTTCACTGATGTGCACCTGTTCCTTTAATGTTCGCGTGATTCGCTCCACTTCACCGTTGACTTGAGGCCATAGGGCTGTCACTTTGTGGTGTCGAAATTCCAGCTCTTGGGCAAACTTAGTCAACTCTGTGCCTTGGAACGGCGGCCCGTTGTCCGTTTGCACTTGTTCGGGGATGCCAAACTGGCCAAACACTGCTCGGAGGTTGGTCAGTACATTGTGTGCGCTTGTCGAATTGAGGTCTGGTACCATAGGGTATCGCGAAAAGTCATCTATTATCACCATTGCATATTTGCCTTCGGGAAATGGACCACGAACGTCGAGTGATACTTTTCCCAGGGACTGCTGGGAGGTTCGATGATCGCAAGTGGCTATTGAGTTGTTTGGGGCACTGCAGGTTGGCACGGAAGTCAACTCTTCACCAGCATGTGCACAACGTTGTCCATGCCTGGAAACCATACCTTTTCTCGTAGTAGTTGTTTCGTCTTTACGATTCCCTGGTGACCTCGTTGTGCGAGAAGCACTGCACCTCTCTGGAGACCAGTTGCAAGGACCAGGCGTGTCCCTCTAAGGATGAGACTTTCTGTGTTAAGTGAGTTTACCTCATAGCTGCAAATAGCTTTAGTTCTGGTAGCAGCCAGTCTTTACGTAGACGGATGCTGAATGGCTCTCACCAGTAGCTGCAGCTGTTGACCTGTCATAGTTTGTTCCAGAACTTCCTCGACCGAAAAGGCCTTTGGGATGCACTGGTGTTGGATGAAGTTGACATACTCGTCAGTAACTCTGGTGGCGATGCGAGTGCCACGTCTTCTGCAGTGGCACTGGGTGTCTTGAAAGGTAGTTCGAGGGGTTGCTGCTCCCTGCAGTGTGTTGTACGTCAGATGCATACTGCTGGAGCTGCGGAGAGCAATGCGCTCTATGCGGGCAGATGGTGACGACCTTGGGTTTCCCAGTATGCTCACCAGGGGCTTGTGGTCTGTCAATAAAGGAAAGTTTGCGCCACACAAGTAGAGCCGAAAGTGTTTAAATGCCCCATACTGCTGTCAACATTTCTCGCTCGATTTGGGAATAGCGGCTTTCTACTGGTGTTAATGCTTTGCCTGCATAAGCTACACTGCGACCTGTGCACCATCTCGTTGTGTTAAAACGACACCAAATCCGTATGGGCTTGCATCTACAACCAGCTCTGTCGGCTTGGCTTGATCGAGGTTGGACAGGGTAGATGCATCTGACATGACGTGCCGCAGTTCGTCGAACGCTTTCTGGTGCCGTTCAGTCCACTCCAAGGCTGAAATCTTTAGCGTCAGTTCACGCAGTGGCTGAGTAAGTTCAGCAAGATTTCGTAAACAATGACCTGAGTAGTTGACCATTCCCAAAAGACTCTTCACCTCTTGAGGAGACTCTGATACTTTTACTTGTAGCAAAGCTTCGATTTCTTTAGGGTCTGGACCAGAGTGTCGAACCGAAATTTTTATCGGTTCGGTTCCGATTCGGGGTCACGGCTTTCGGTTCGGTTCCGGTTCAGTTCCGCGGAGCAAAAATAAAGATTCAAACCGGTTCGAACCGGTTCGCACCGGTTTCAACCGCTAAATTGAGAATATATTTTCCGCGTTGTTCTGGCCAATATACACTATTTACGCCGTGAAACGATTAATTATATAGTTTCTTCGATCATCCATGCAATTTACTTTTGTTTTTAGCTACCAAAATATAATTTTATTTTAATTTGACGCAAGTTTCAATTTTGACGGAAGAGTAGAAGGAAATCTACATTAACGTACATCACGTCATCTTCATACGACTCAACACTCGTTTACCAGTAACATATATTTTACCTGAATCAAAATGTTTAAGTACAATAGTGAAAAGTTGAGCTTGTTGGTACATACCTGTAAATAGATCAGCTTGAAATTTAGAACTATGCTGTATTTTCTTGTGCTTTCTACGTGTTTAATCTAAATTCTAAAGTTCAAGCTAATTTATTTAGACGGTATAAAATATTGTCGCGAAGTGTGGTAGGTCGCCTAAAATACCCGTGATTGGTACAACTTTGTGCCGCAGTATTAAAAGTGGAATCGTGATTGTGTCCTTGAACTAAGGAATTAATTAGATCACATAAAATTATGAAATGAGCGACCCGTAGAACATTCTGACCTCGAACAAGCAACAGGATTCTCGAATTTCCCGGAACACCAAATTCACGTTCGATCACCGATGACTGTTAGGAATGTAACTAGACTTTTCTCTTCTTTGATGCCGTTCGCAGCCACGAAAAGCTCGAAACGCTCTATTGTATGTCTCAAAACCTGAGAGGCCTCGTCGAGTTTTTGTACCTTGCCGAGGTGTGGCAATTTGGTACTCTGAGACGCTGACTACGTTGACAAGAAGAGAGATCTGGCGCACATAAGCTTCCCTGGTGGTCCTTCCAAACATGGCTTTTCTAGTTTCTCGCTGTGGGTTCTTGGATGCACTCTAGTAGCCGTGATCCAGGTTCCCGTTCTCCGTGAAGTTCCGATGACCTCCGATGACAGGTGGGGTCCGCCAGTTTACTCGTCGCCAATATTGAATTCGTCAAACAAGAGAGCCGAGACCCTATGTTTCGACCTTTGGACTCCCACGGCGACTAGGGAGGAAGGAAGTAATAATTGGTAATTGGGGTTGTGTGGAGATATTTATACAGCGAGTCGTTGGTCAGCCATTTTTAATGTTGCGACGAGTCACTCGCTGTAGATGAGCAATTTAGCCAGTGCAGTACAACCGCTAGCCTGGGGTCTTTAACGTGCACCACGCAGTAGTGATACACGACCGCACGCCGGTACGATGCTCATCAGATCGAAACGGGCAGGGGTGGGGATTGAACCCGGGATCCCTGGGTTCTGCAGCGCCAGCTTTCGCTCCACGTGCTCCGAGCTGGTGCGCGCTATACGCCTACTCGGCCACCGAGGATTCCTCGGAGAAGGAAGTGACGTGAACAACGTAGCAAACGCGATGGGATGCTGATTGGTGAGAGTCGCTGATGACGAATTTCCGCAGAAAAAACAAAGCTCTCTTTTTTTTTTCTTCTGTCAACGATCCAATCTGCGTTTGCTGGCGGTTGTTGACGTCACTTCCTTCTCCCTAGTCGCGTGGGAGTTCAAAAAGCGAAACATAGGGCCCCGTGGAAGTCGAAAGAAACGCACCATACGGCCCCAGGGGCCTATGTTTCGCTTTTGGACTCCCACGGCGACTGGGAGAAGGAGTGACGTCAACAACGCAGCAAACGCAGATTAGATGTTGATTGGTGGGAGTCGCTGATGACGAATTTCCGCAAAAGAAAACAAAGCTCACTTTTTTCTTTGTTTTCTCTTGCGGATATTCGTTCATCAGCGGCTCTCACCAATCAACATCCAATCTGCGTTTGCTACGTTGTTGACGTCACTTCCTTCTCCCTAGTCGCCGTGAGAGTCCAAAAAAGCGCAACATAGGGCCCCAGGGCCGGTTTGCTTCACCTTGCGGCCGCGGCTGCGGCACCTGCGGCCCAAGAGGGATTTTTATGTCACGTGACCATCTTCATGGGGACAACGAGAGTCACCTAGCGTCCCGGCCTATTGGCGGAGAAATCCGTATCGCTTCAAGCACAAAAGCCTAATTTCGCTCGCAGAAACTGTCTGCAGGGACTTTCCAACTGGAGTCCAATGTGACCGCCCCTTTATACTGGAGAAGCGGCAGGTAAAGTTACGGCCAGGGAGGGTAAATATAAAGAGGCAAAATAAAGAAAAAACCACGCGAGATAAAAGCGGTGGCAGTACTCATTTATATACCTTCGCCAGCGCCGGCGGCTCGCGCCTCATGGGGTCGAGAGGTTAGAGTGCCGTGGCACTTGGCGTCGCGGCGTGAGAGTCCCGGGTTCAAGTCGCCCCCAGAAACTCTCTTTTTTTCTGCTTGTATTTGACTGTATTCTCACTAAGAATGTACCTACAAGGCCGTATGAGCTTTATAAAATTATTGGGCGGGTAGTTCTGACTCACCAGTTCGTTGTTGCATGACCTCGGAAGAGCGCATACATGTCTCTGGCTTTCTTTACCAACTTCACGCCATGCCTCCTGCGGCTGCCGTGCACTCCTGGCAGGAAAGCTTATGTCGTTGGCAATATCTTCCCATGCCTGTCTCTTCGTTCGCCAGGTAACTGTGCTGCTGAATTTGTCTAGAATTTTTTGTTTTCGTTCTCCAATTGCTCTAATTAATTCCGCTTGTTGATCCAAAGTCATTTCAGGTGTTTGCGTTCGAGAGATGGTTTGCGATGTCGACGCCTGGACTCATTTTTGCATTCGGTTGTGATCGTCTGCTATCCATACTAAAATTCAACACGTAATGTGTTAATATTAAAAAACGATTGCCACAGCGAGATGCAAAGAGTAAAAATAGAACTTTCATCACATTCCATGCAAGTAAAAGTATATCTTTTATTTCGGTTTTTACGACTTTCTCAGACGTTTGACTTGTTGCCTTGCCTGTAGGATTTCTCGTCTCAATCAATGCATCCACGGCTGCTATATTTTTTTTGTGTGTGTTTATTTCTCTGTAGAATTTTTTTTTAGTTGACACGATTGCAGTGTGTATTAGTACCTAAATAAGATAGGCGCCTCCTGTTATTGAAAAGAGTCGTATGCAAGAGCGTTGTATATTTAAAAACACGCTGACATGTAAATAGTAGTTGCTGGGAAAGGATGCTTGTTTCGGCCCCGCGTTGTGTGAAAGTCATAACGATGCTGTAATCTTGGTGTCCTTTTAATTAACATTATGAAACGATTGTAGAAGCACGTTAACTTGGCTTACCGTAACCTTTCTTCTTCCCCGGTTTGTCAGCGGCTTGAATCAAGTGACGGGCAAACAGTAAAAATCGTGTAAGGCGCAGTAGTCCTAGTGGATGATTAGTAAAAAACGATCACACTTGAAAAACAAAACACACTCGCAGAATAAAAAAAGAAAAAAAGTTTCCGCCGAGATTTGGGCCCGGAACTTTCGCGCCGCGACGGCAAGTCCCGGCACTGAAACCGCTCGACTGCTGCTTTTTTTTTTTTTTGGTGCAAAGGATGAGTATCACAAGTCACATAACATCAAAATTGCACTGCAAGACTTTTACAGGGCATATTAAAAAGCGCGCATTTCACGAAGCGCTTCACACGCATGCCAAGCCACTCGGGCTTGAAATCGTGGGTGGAAAAAGCACTTTCCACTTGCTCAATCCCGCTCGACTGCTGCAGACGCTGTTCGGACCGGCACTGGCACAGATATATAAATACCAGAACCACAGCTTTCGTTTTGCGTGAGTTTTCTTTATTTCGGCCTATATTTACCTTCCCTGGCCGTAACTTTACCTGCCGCTCCTAAAGTATGATGGGGCGGTTAGTTGACTTCCGTTGAAAGCCTCTGCAGTCAGTTTCTGCGAGCGAAATTAGACTTTTTGTACTCGAAGCGGCACGGACTTCTCTGCCATTATAGGGCAGGGACGCTAGGTACTTCCTTGTCCCCATGAAGCTGGTCACGTGACATAAAAAATCCCTCTTGGCCGCAGCCGCAGCCGCGGCCGCAAGGTGAGCAAACCGGCCCAGGTCGTTTTAGATGATGGTTCCATTTATAATTATCCATCCGTGCCGATCGCGAGCTACGGCAGGGTGTCATGCGCCAAGCTCGCGCCGAGCACGCGCCACCGCTGGCTGCTGGCATGCCGTATTTGCCGGTAGAGACGATTGCAATCAAGGCGACTGGTCGCCGCCCATGTCGGGGGATCGGTGGCCGAGTGGGCCAAAGCGCACACCCAGCTCGACGCGCGTGGAGCGAAAGCTCGCGCTGCAGAACTCGGGGATCCTGGGTTCGAGCCCCACCCCTGCCCGTTTCGATCTGGATGAGCATCGTACCGGCGTGCGGTCGTGTGTCACTACTGCGTGGTGCACGTTAAAGACCCCAGGCTAGCGGTTGTACTGCACTGGCTAAATTGCTCATCTACAGCGAGTGACTCGTCGCAACTTTAAATGGCTGACCAACTACACGCTGTATAAATATCCCCACAACCCAATTTTTTCGCCGCCATGTCTCCGCACGGGCGGGAAAGCCCATGCGCAATTTCAACCTTGCCAAAGCTATGATCGCGCGCGCACGCTGCACGTGCTTTCACGTATGGGGCACCAGTCGGGGTGCCATGCTTGCAGTTGTCTATACAAAACTTTTGGGCTGTGTTCCAAATCTTACCCAAATGAACCCGAGTTACTCCGGCGGGTAGTGTCACGTGACGAAACAGATTGAAGAACGCTGGACGCGGGTAGTTTTTGGAACGCCAAGGTACAAACTCTTACCCTGGAGGAAGATCGAGTAAATTTTGGAACACGGCCATATATTCTTTTATAAGTAACAAAGATATTTTTCATTGAGCAACTTAAAGAAAGGGTGAGCCGCAGTTCGGATTTCAAAAAAAAAAACAATGCAGGAGATGTAGGCGGGACGCTACAATCCCTACAACACTACTCGTAAGGCGATATCACGAATGGACGGCCGTATTTTTTGGAAAAATGAGGTCGAGATTGAACTGAGGCGGACGAGGCGCGTGACGTCAAGATATCTCGTTTCCTCCTCTCTTCGCTTCGTCCCCTCAAGGCGGCGAGGCGGGAGAAGACGCGAGGCCGTCCTCTCCTCCTTCTCAGAATAACAAGACGTAAACATATCTGTCAAATGCGCCTCCTTTATTTTTTTAAAAAAAAATACGGTCATCCGTTTGATATATCGCTGTATGAGTGATGTTATGGTGTTCGTAGCATCCCGTTGTACGCTTTTGCCGCCGTGTTTTGTGGAATACCAGATTTCGGTTCAGCATCCCTTTAATATGTTGGAACTAGGTAGAGAATCACATTTAAAAACCTAAGAAACTAATTGCATTCCCCTTGTGACGTCATTACCTTGCGAACAACAAGTTCGATGGTGTTTGTAAATAGCATGGTGGGCTTAGAAATCATCGCGCTCTCAAAGAAACAGTGCCAACACCGTCAAAATTAAAGTTCTTTCATTCCTCTTATTCCGTCGATGATAAATCCCCTTTCCGACGTCATAGTCAGCGTTCGGCCAATCGTGGAAGGCCGACCACAGCGACGCTTTTGGTCGCGCACGGGGCTAATTAGCATATCAGCTTTTCGATTGCGCAATCAAAAAAACAAAACAGCAGCCGAGTAGCTTATTTCCTCCTGAATTCACCTTCTTAACACTTTACCCAATATTACTCAAAACACCATTAAAATAATTCTCCGCAAGAAACGTGCAAACCATCACACGTACCATCGTAATTGTGATTCTTCATTGATCGATTTCCAATTTCTCTAGCCACACCATCAAAATAGTCTTTGATGCAAAATTTCTGCATCCCACACTCTGAAAATTACATTTCATAGCTACAAATCATTTCCAACCTATTCAACACCTCCAAGATGGTATCACTATGGTGGCTGGAACGCGTCTCCGACTGGTGTGTTTACCGTGGCCAAAAAAGTGGTCCCTCGATTTCCGCCTGATGACGTCATAAAAGTGTCACGTTGTCGCCGGTCGCGATCCTGGCGGCGTCCCAACAGTTGTGGTAGATATGGCAGACGCCTGTTCTGCTGCAGATCGCTCTCCACTGTGACAGTCCATGGAAGCTACACCAGCCGGAAGTTGGGACGCCGTGACGACAGCGACACTCGCGTTCGCTCGGTGCTTTTCGCCAGCATTTCTACGGCCAACCGCCAGGATCGCGACAGGCAACAGCATGACACTCCAGCTTGTGTGACGTCATTTGTTGCCATTCGGCATTATAGCCTTCCAAAATGCTTCAGGAATGTCCCAAAGCGGTTTTCTTGAATTGCTTACCGTCTACTTGAAATCCACTTTCACCACGTGGGATGGACACATCTACCGACAAACGAAAGGTGTTTGCATTGGATCCTGCATTGCGCCTCGTCTTAGTGACCTATACCTAGCACATCAGGACAACATCCTACAAAGGCGTTTGGACACTTCAAAAGTGGTGAAAGTGTTCCGCTACGTAGATGATTTTTTTATTTTCTTGGCCCCAGATGGCAACGACATTTCAAGTACTGTGTCCAATGTCCTCTCGATATTTAAGAACTCTTTGGATCCTTTGGACATAACCCATGAACTTCCGGTTGAAGAGTCCCTAAGGTTCTTAGACCTCAGACTGTGTTTTCTTTCTCATCATACTTGTTGGACATATGCTCCGAGGGGGAAAAAGCCACTCCTCCATTATCAATCGGCCCACTCCAAATTAGTTAAGAGGGGTGTAGTCAACCTATGCCTTAAAAATGCCATCACAAAGTCATGCCCGCATACTGTAAAAACCAGCTTTGACGCGCAGATAGCTAGGCTATTGTCAGGGGGATACCCTAATCACGTATTAATATCTGTCGCAGAAAAACTCCTTCAAAAAATCAAAAATCCCAATTTAATCCAATGTAAAAAGAGGGACAGAAACCAAAGGCCAGCGGTTGTGCCTTATATTCACCAATTTTCTCATGGTCTTAAAAAGATAGGCAACCGCGTAAACGTTAACGTAGTATTTTCTGCTCCATGTAAGCTCTCTAGTTTATGTAAAAAAGTCAATTCTTCCTCCGATAGGACCTTAGGTTGTACCAAAAAGCACCACTCCCGTTTTGTTCCATGCTCTGAAGGGGTGGTTTATGCCATTCCCCTCTCATGCGGAAAACAGTATATCGGGCAGACCGGGAGGTGTCTCAATGACCGGTTACGAGAGCATCATTATAACATAAACCGAGTAATATCAGGGAATCTAGGTATCCATTGCCGAGATTGCGGGTGTTCAGCGGACCTGAGTAATTGCACTGTCATAGCCAGAAGTGGTAATCAGCTGACACGGGAGATCATCGAAGCTGAAAAAATAGCCAGATTGGACAAACAATGTGTTAGTGTATCATCCGTAGCTTTGTCAAAAAAAGAATTGGATTATCTAGAGATATCATCAAAGCACCGATAGTGATGAGAAATTTTTCGCTTTATTTTTATTATTTTTAAAAATTAATTTTTAATTCAATTTTTTAATATTGTGTTTTTTAGTTGTCTTTGCATGATTTATCTAATTATGAATTGTTAATGGGTATTGGCTATTTGGTCTCTGGTGTGTAAAAATTTAAATTGTTCTCATTAACGGCAAAGGTGAAGAAGTTGAAGATTTGAGGAAGAAGAAATATAGAACTGAGTTGAAAGTCAGCGCTGCGAGTCTGTTTGCTTCTGGTGTGCATGTGAGTGTGACTGTTCATCCGCGCTGTTCCATCCAAGCATGAGTTACCAACTTGCCCAAGCATCCACATTATCAAACTTCGGGACCACTTTCGATGTATGGGCGGGATAGGACGCTAAACACACCAGTCGGAGACGTGATCCAGGCACCATAGTATCACTAGGCCTTGATATAGTCAGATTTCCTAACTGGAATTTTCAATCAGTCAGATCATAAATACACACTTGAAAGTAAAGTCACACAATAATTAAAGTACGGCAACCAATCAAGTCCTAAACATGAAGGAGCCCTACGTTTCGAACCGACTTGGTTCTTCTTCAGGGGCGACTCTGGTCATTGAGGACGGGCGTTTTTTCAGTCTTCTTCTTTCAGTGAGTCTGGCGCATTTCTCGATCTTCTTCTTCCACGGATGTGAGCGAAGCCCGTTTACAAACACTGTTGGTAAAGCGCCCCAGGCACCTATTTATATTTTCTGGCGTCGTTTGGATGTGCCCAGGACTCGATGAAAAGCCTATGTCAGTTGTTAGTCTCTGCGTCGATAATGCTAGTGTTGTCGGAATCAATCCGGTGGTCTTTGGCTTGATAAAAGGGTGCCTTGGAGCTTTATCAACAGTGTGCGTAAATGGGCTTCGCCATATACGTGAAAGAAGAAGATCGAGAAATGTGTGCTACATCACTGAAAGAACAAGACCGAAAAACACCGCTCCACAACGACCACTGTCGCCCCTGACCAAAGAACCAAGTCGGTTCGAAACGTAGGGCCCTACATGTTTAGGACTTGATTAGTTGCCGTACTTTAATTATTGTGTTTCCTAACCAGACAGATTTCTCTCCAATGTTAACTCTCGAGTCTTTACGTGATGACTTCGAGAGGAGACCGTACAACTATCAAACAGGTATGTAAATGCCATTCGAAGTATCTACACGCTCGAAAAACAGCTGGACTTTACGAAAGCCTGCCGGGACCACCACGTGGTCTCCAAAGCCTTCGCCTTAAACGGCTCGTTTATACGCCAGGGGGACACAAGATCTTCGAGCAAGCCGAGCACCGTTTGGTGAAAGCCCGCGTCCATTAGTGCTAAACCACCATAAAGAAAAATGAACTGGATCTGTATTTTATGCGCAGGCAACTAGAACACCGCGTGCCAGCTATGTTCCCTCACTTACGCTCTTTCGCCGAAGTCGTTGCCTCCACCTCTGCGGAAAAGCAGTTTCTCAGAGTAAGAAATTCTCGAAGCTGATGGAGAGAAAAAAAAATCTTCACCACTTTGAGCCGTGTCGAACTATCTTCACCACACCCTCTCTCCTCTCGTGGGAAAAATGACGACAAATAGCAACTCCAGCGACTTCGTGGAGCGCATCTCAAAATTGAAGGTGAGCACTGAGGAAAGCCTAGTGTCTTTCGACGTAATCTCACTTTTCACAAGTGTGCCGGTTCCCCTGGCAGTCGCCACTGCCAGGACGGCCCTCGAAAAGAAAGACCTGCACAGGACCGCCCATTAGTGTGGAAGAACTGTGCCGCCTCCGTGAGTTCTACCTTGGCAACACCTACTTTAGCGTCAAGGGGGAGTATTTTAAACAGGCCAGCGGGGAACCGCCATGGACGCAGCCGTCATAATTACCTTGCCCAACCTGTGCATGGAAGCCATTAAGAGGCCCTGCAGTCATTCGCCGCAATGCCCAAAATATTTGTGCGGTATGTAGATGACTGCTCCTCATTCTTCAAAGATCTGAAGTGGACAGATTCCTCTCACACCTCAACTTCATCAAAATGGTTATCCAATTCACAGCAAAACTTGAAAGAGGCAATACCTTGCCTTTTCTCGACGTGCTCGTGAGAAGAGAAAAGGAAGAGTTGAAGTATTCTGTCTACAGGAAACCCACGCATACTGGACGTTATCTCCAGTCTGATTCCAATCACCCAGCCTATTACAAAGCATCGGTGGTCAAGACTCTGCTTTCTAGGGCGAAGACTATATGCTCGTCTGAGGCTGGCAGAAGAAGAAGGAAACACCGTCTGTGCTGATTTCAAGAAGAACGGATACACGAGCGTCTATATCCAACGCATTGCCCGTCGTCAAGCTCAAGATCACCGACTCCAGCAACCACAAGCATGTACGCCGCCACGCTCAACCTCGCGCATCTGCGTACCCTACATCAAAGGAACAAGCGAAGCGCTGGCACGCTTGCTCGCTAAAATAGGAACAGCGTGGCCCACAAGCCGATGTCCACGCTTGGGTTATTCATGTCCCGCCCAAAAGATCGCCCTCCGAAAGGAAAAACGCAGGGCGTGGCTTTATAAGATCCTTTGTGCAGATTGTCCAGCCACTTACATCGACGAGACAAAGAACTTTAATGAAAGAATACGCCAGCACGAAAACGACGTTCGGAGGCTCGAGAACGAGTGCAGCGCAGTCGCGGAGCACTGCGAAGTCAAAGACGACCGGATAGATTTCAACAACACCAGCAGTATCGTCGCAGAAACTAACAGACGTAGGCTTTTTCATCGAGTCCTGGCACATTCAAACGACGCCAGGAAAGATTAATAGGTGCCTTGGCGCTTTACCAACAGTGTATGTAAACGGGCTTTGCCATATCCGTCAAAAGAATCGAAGGTATGAAGGAAGAACCAAAGAACGCCGCTCCTCAACGGCCACAGTCACCCCTGACGAAGAACCAAGTCAGATCGAAACGTAGAGCCCCTACATGTTTAAGGACTTGGTTGGTTGTCGTAGTTTAATTATAAATACACATACACAACATTAAAAACTAATTTTTAAAAAGATTACTAGCTCGTTAAAGATATTAACAATAAAAACAATTATACATAAAAATTTGTAACTATGACTATCCAGACATATATATATATAGTTATTATATATATGTCTGCCACCCTCACCCTACAAGCTCCCATTTCAACATCATCAGCGTCTCTGTCATCTGTACACAATCTCATCCCATCGTCGTTTGATGCGGCGACGCAGGCCTTCATGGTATGGGCCACTTGCCTTTCTGCGGCGCCGCGGTTTCTCCTGAACCAAAATAAATATTATTATTATTATTATTATTATTGTCATTGTCTATTCTAACATGTTGATATTTTGCAGCTAAAAACATCAATTCGAGAACCAGAAGACCTACAAAACGAACAAGAAAGGACAACAGTTGAAAAAACAAGAAGCAAAAATTAACAAGAAGAAAAACATATATATATATATATATATATATATATATATATATATATATATATATATATATATATATATAGCCAATTAATAGTTATAGCCAATCAATATAATAAGCCAATTAATAATTAGAAAGTAAAACAATAAATGCACCGTGCATATCGCAGGCTCGTTCCGATAGGTGGTTGCGCTTCTCCCCTTGCCTTGATTTGGCATCTAATACAACAAAACAAGCCGCTTTCGCTTTTCATTCAATTTTGTTTTGTTTCTAATTATTAATTGGCTTAAACCTGTTATGACCTCGTGTGGCACAGGCAGTAGATAATTTTATTTTCAATTTTGTTTTAACTCTCTCCACCAGAATTCTGTTAAATTCTGTCGGCCCCAACCAAAGCAGCGCACCGGTTCGGCGGTCAGTGCTGCGTGTCGGGCAGCAGGGGCTTGTCGTTGCGGCCTGTTGCCTCCTCGTTGGGCCAGCGATCCGCGCCCTGGAGCAAATCACGGGGTAGTGACGTTAAACGGCTTACACCCTGTCGTGGTAGGGATCCAGCCGTTCATGCACTAGGCCGGGGGCTGTCCAAAGGTGTAGTGGTCCAGCGCACGGGAAGGGGGAGGACAGCGCCATACTTTGGGGTTGGCGCTGAGTCGGACATCTGTGCCCAGGAGCTGACCAGGCACAGGACGGCTCGACAGCTTCTTCGATGGTGGCCGGTACTGAAGCTCTGCCAGGAGCGTCCCGGTCCAAGTGCTCAAGGCGTCTTGGTATGTGCGGCCATGCCGGTAGGGTCAGAATCTTTGGTGGCTTTGCTGTACGACCCGAGCAACCCTCTCCGACTCCGAAGGATCATCAAAATAGAACTTTCAGGAAAAAAAGCCGGAGGCATCAGCATTGATACAGGCAAATATTGGTAGGGCAGGGGTCCAGTGGATGATAGAGATAAACCAGAAGGATATGAATGCGGTCAAAAAGGTTCTGGGAACGCATCAGTGCACAGGGAAAAAGAAGAGGGGTACCAGCAGACACTAACCACACAGGAAGGAGAAAGGTAGAGAGAGAGAGAGGCAGAGAATACATTGGACATACAATCCAAGCAGCATTTTCCGAGTTAGAACCAGATCAGGCCGTAGGGAATGGTAGCCTCTGCACAACACAGAGGAGGACCTTAGTGATGAAGAGGAAATGACCACAGGGGAATGCGAAAAAGCAGAAGGAAGGGTTCCGGCTGGAACTGCGACGGTCCAGACGTCATACCAATGAGACTGATAAAGGTCCTAGACCAAACAAGCAAATTGAAACTAGGGCAGGTGATTGACCAGATAATTATGGGAGGAGGTACCTAGTGACTTTAAATTGAGCAAGAATGAGATTATTATGTAAGGGCAAGAGGGGACAAGGACAGTATCGAATCATACCGACCAACCACGGTAACTTCAGTAATATACAGAGTAGCTATTCAAATTGTAAAAAGAAGAATGGAAGATTGGGCAGAGAGAAAGCAGATTCTGGGGGAGCTTCAAAACGGTTTCAGAAAAGATAGACGACTACATGATAACTTATTCGTAATCACTCAGAGCATAGAGATAGCAATGACAAGTCAAAGGCTATTATGGGTATCATTTTCGGACATCAAAGGGCATATTACAGTGTGAATCAGGAAAAACTCTCGGACCAATTGAAGGGATATGGGCTAAGGGGAACGATGGTTAAGTTTCTAGAACGGGTATATACGGAGAATAAGTGTAGTTATAACATGGGAAGCTGAAACTACAAGATTAGCAGCAATAGAAAGAGGACTTAGACAGGGTTGCCATTGTCTCCTGCTCTTTATGATATACCTTAGGGCAGGGGTGCACTAACATACGGCCCGCGGGCTGCATGCGGCCCGCGGACTTTTCTGTGCGGCCCGCGGCCCGCAGCCCAGCTGAGCGCAGAAACCGCTCACCGTGTCATTCAATGCACTGC